>CM076682.1:162884810-163119810 GCA_038501925.1 Xenopus petersii | reverse complement strand
TTACGTTTGAGTTTCTCCACTACTGAGGTGGAGCATTATCCACCTCAATTGACTCACTATTCTTCACTGTCGGACGCCTTTAGCTAAGAAGGTTGTCAGGTTTCCCCTGAGTGGAAGGTTTAAAGCAATGGACACGTGTTTCTGAACCTCATCTACTGCTGTATAACTGGGCCCTCTACGCCTGCTGGATATATATCATATAGTGTGACACCATCTGGATGATAAGGACTTCTCCATAGAAATATAGTGACACAGGGCTTTATCAACAAAGGGAACTATAAAATCATGGAAGTCTGTAACCACAGAAGTCCGTAACCAAGGCAGTAGGATGACACTCATGAATAACATACCTCCCAACATTTCAGAAACAGAAAAAGATTTGTAGTGCGGATCGCATATATTCGTTTTTATGTGTTATTACAGTTTTGCTAATAAAGGTGAATTGCCCTTTAAGTCACAGTTTCCCCAAGAGACCTACTTATCTTAAAAAGTTACAATTGTTTCTTTACTTATCTGAAATTGTCACAAAAGTATCTAAGGGCACCTGCCACATATTCTGGGCTCTCTGCCAAAAGCCAATTAAGATTTAGAAACTTTGTATCTTTTTCTGGCTGTTCAGTGCAGGGGATCAAAGAGAAAGTCAGGACATTTCAGTAACAATCCGGGACTGCTGGTTGAGCTGTCAAAATCGTGACTGTCCCCCAAAAAAATGGGACATTTGGGAGATATGGAATACACATTGGGCTTCTATTCTACCCTAATCCAAGACAAACAGCAACTTCTGAGCTATGACATCACTGATATTTCACAGTAGACTTGGAAAGAGCGGTTTGTTATGTGGTTGAAATTTTGAGCTGGAAACGAACGTTTGGATCTTTCTGGATACGTCCATTGACTTCTGTAATGACATGGTCAGAAAGCGGCCGTTCAGCAACCAATGGCTGTCATTCACACCAACTGCCAGATTTAAGCAATGAAAACTTATTAGAGTGATAATATTGGACCGATCAGTAAATCTACAATCGTTTACACCAATCGTTTACGCCAACCAGGGCAGCCATCAGGGGGGGACAGGGGGGAGAGTTGTAGGGGGCCCGAGGGTAAGGGGGGCCCCGGCCACGCCACACTTACTTGATTAGCCGGGCCCCCCATCTTTCTGAGAGCTGCTGACTTCAGGAAGGCATGGACGTTTAAGGGGCCCCGGCCACCAATTTTCTTATAATGTGGGAGGGGGGCCCTGGCCACAAATTTTGGCCACCAATTTTTTTTTCTCATGTGGGGTCCTAGCCACCAATATTTTTTAATGGGGGGGCCCTGGCCACAAATGTTTTTTTATGGGGGGCCCTGACCACCAATATCTTTTTATTAACATGTGGGAACCCTAGCCACCAATATTTGTTTTGTTTTTTACTATGTGGTGGGGAGGGCAGATCTGTAGGTGGGGCTTGCAGTGGGCGCAGCCCAGGGAGCCCAGGAAATTTTGTCGTACGGGGCCCTGCGATTTCTGATGGCGGTCCTGCCGCCAACTATAAGATAACTTCACAACATGATTGTCCTGGAATATTCCATCTAAGGGTACAAAATCTGACAGTGAATGGAAACTTTTAGTAAGAGACCATCACCTGGGTGGGGCTTCTAGGGGTGGAACACTTTATAAGTAGAGGAATTTTTCCCACCTTGTAGCAATTTTAAGAGGCCCACTTATCAAAGGTCGAATTTCAAATTTTTTAACTCTAATAAATTCAAATTTACTCTAATATAATTGGGAGGTTATTTAAATAAAAATCTGAACGTCTTAAACTTGAACAAATATTACCGACCCAAAAACTCAAATCAAATTAGTTTTTGAATCAAGTAAACGCAAATAAGTTTTTTCTCCGAAAAAAACTCAAATGTCAGGAAGGCTATTAACATCTTCAAATGGCTCACTGGACCTCTCCCATTGATTTATACATGAACTCAGCAGGTTTTAGGTGGCGAATAGTCTAATTTGAATTAATCCCAGGGTATAGGTTTGATAAATCTCCAAATTCGAATTAAAATTCGATCAATAATTCACAATTTGAATTTTGAGAGTTTTGATCACAGAAAAAATTCAAATTTGAATTTACTGTTCGACCCTTAATAAATCTGCCCCTAAATAATACAGGGTCAATTTTGGATGCAGTAGTTTATATATACAGTGCCGGAGGTAGCAGCATCACTAACAGTGGGTTCCACCTAAGTGGGTCCTTTTGGGTAAAACCACTTCATGGCATTTACTCGGTTCAGGGTCAACTCTGTTTTGGCAGAACCAGAATTCTAGTGCTGGATCTGCTGCAGGATCTGTGCCATCTGGCACAGGAAAGACTCACTGGAGAAAAACTATAAAACCTGCCTCTATCCTTACATAATTACTGAATATAAAGATTGAGAAAATGATTTGGTTCCAAGGTATAGAACATTGGAGGCTGACACTCCTACTAAACCCAGAGATGAGTCATTGCAAGTATATATTGAGTGCTGCTTACCTGCTGAGCATAGTTGAGTGTTTGGAACCAGTCCTCTTCAGAGGTGCTGGTAGCTCCCATAAAGCTTTAAAGTGAGGGCTTCAAGATATGATGGAAAAGACCAATGCTCAGGAGAGGGTCTCTGCAGGGCAGTGAGTTTTTGTGGAATCCTAAGAAGAAAGAGAGAACTTGAGTATTTCTGTTATCTGTGCAAGACAGCAGTACAGAATGAGGAAGACAGTGATATTGTTATCGATGTTATTCTTCTAACGGTTGGGCCAGTGATAATGTGTTGGAAGCTGCTTAGACTCTCATCTCAGATTCTGATCTGCATTTGCACCAAAGGTGTTACAAGTGAGCAGGGAAAGCAGGAGCTAAATCACGGGTCAGGACCATAGAAATATTTTTTGCAGGGGTTCTGTGCTCATACTAAAGCCACAACCTTTAGTTAAAAATCAATATTCCGCTCTTAGGGTAATGGAAGACATGGTAAAACATATGCATCCTTGCGAGGCAACTTTGGAAAGCTGATGCGATGCATATGTTGACCACTGAGGATTCACTTTATTGCTGGAGGGAAAGCATTTGGGGGAGATTGTGGGCGACTAATCTTCTTGTCTACCATTGCCCTTAAAGTTAAGTGCACTTCATGGGAATGTATAATTTGTCTCCATGATGCAATGCATTCTCCTCATCTTATGGCTGAAAAGCCCCTGCCGGAGCCCAAATCTGGATCCAAAATCATTCAAAGGGATGTCACTCTCTGAAGATACACACAGGCTCATAACTGATAACGGTGCCCGAAGTAGCCTGTGAAAAAGTAAATAATATTACCGTATATATAACTGTAGTCCAGCCTTGTTCTGTCAACAGTGACCAGCAATTAAAATGAAAGAACATGCTCCACCCTGTTGTGAATGAAAACAACTTCAGATGGACATTTTTTTTTATGATGCAACTGCTCTGCCCATGGGTAGAACTGCAGGAATCTCTACTATTTAACCACAGATATAGGAGACTGAATTCCACTGGTAGAAATAGGTTTGAGCAGGGATTCTGAATAAAGTATGGGCCACCAGTGTCAGACTGGGCCAGCAGAACACAGGAGAAAAACCTGTGGGCCCCAATTCTCATGTGCCATGCTGACCTAGACCCACTCCTACGCCTAGGCCGACCCATCGAAGTTGGGGAGGAAGGAGGTGTAGCACAATCTCTAGGGCGCACGTAGGTGTATGGGCGTCAGGAGGAGAGCTCTGGAGGTTGCAACCCAGATGGACCTCCGATGCTCCAGTCCGATGCTGGAGGCCACCTCCCTTTCTCTGAATTTCAGCTGCTGTGTCTTAACTCTTAATAATTCCTGGTTCCCCCACATTCAGCTACTATCTGCCAATGCAGTCCTAAAGAAGGATGCACAGAAGATGCACAGAATCCATAACTTTTGGATTTGTCTGAATACTGAATTCTCCACAATATATTTGGTCAAATCAGAACCATAAATTGCATATTCAAATTTGATTTAAAAAAAATGACATAAACTGTGAAGTCTGTAAGGGTTCAGATTTGGTTCTGATGAAGACTCAGGATTAGTCCAAGATCTATTGATTTGGCTGTTCTTTACTCAATTTAACCACCTTCATTGGCATACAATTTGGACTGGTCTTAAATTTGATTAACGATCACTATAGGGGCTTATAAGATCCTATAACTACTTCTCAGCTACTAGGAAATTCCACATGACTGATCAATTCCCAATCAAATGTCATTTGTGAAGACGCCAGTTCACATCCAATGGATTATCGTGTACGAATTTGGTCAAGACAGACTAAATGGACAGTAGCTGAAGGTAGGAAAAGGTATCCCATGTTTTTTCCTCTTTACCCTACCACTCAAAATACTTTAATGGATACAGCGATGTGCAATAAGATGACAAAACTGAGATCTTTTTTTCCATGGCTTCAGCAATTCAGCAGGAGAAGGTTTTCCATTGATTTGTTGAAGGATTACAACTGTTGATGAATGGCTTTTTGAACAGCTTTTGGTCCTACAAAAAAGTTCTAGTTGATGAATGTTGTCCTTTGGGCGACTAGTGAGGCAGTTTTTCTAGTTTTAATGCATGCTGGATGCAGGTAGTTCCTAGGAGCTTCCACATTTCAGGTTGACTCTTGACCATAACTAGTCCTCAAGCTGCCCTTGATAGCGAGCATAATGAAGGTCATTACTGTAACAACAAGGATAGTAGTGCTTTCTTAAGCTCACTCCCTGGAGAAGCACAACGCTACTCCATTAAGAGCAATACCTAGAATTACCCCAGCCTCTCGTCAACACATTTTACCAAATAAGCCTAATTATAGCAATAATTTAAACATCAGTCACTTGAGTGGACCATGAGAAAGTACCTGTTTGATTCATATCCTGGTCACTGGCAATTGGTCATTTGAGCCAGGTGGATAGGAGTCTTCAGCTCCTTGGAATAAGCAGCAAATGGAAGTACCACCAGCCAAGGAAGTGTATCCATGCAGTTATCTATCACCAACAGACATTGGCTCCCGAGCAAAGGATTACTCCGTATTTTTATGCATTTCAAAGCGAGACATCCCACCTGGACCCTCATAATGCTCAATCAGAGAAGGACGTTAATGCTGATTAAATTCAGTATCCTGATGATTGCTATACATGCTGACGTCTTGTTTGCTGTAAACTGTTTGGGACTTTCCTGGAAGATGTGTGATACTCTGCCATCAGCATAATGATTTGCTTACTTTGTCTTATTCAATGCACAACATTACGCCTAGAGTTGCTTGACCTGTCTATGAGGCCTACAGCGCAATATCTGCCCTAACAAGAGCTACAGAAGATTGGTCAACTCTTATCTCAAGCCCCATGATGTGCACAAGCTAACTCAAGCCTTTGTCTAGCAGTAAGAAGAGGAAACATCTTCCCATTGTAGAAGTTCAGCTCTGGGTCAGGAGAGGGCCCAGCTAAAAAGTCAGAATACCTGACTTTTAATTTTAATTTTGTCACTTAGCTTCCAATCAATGGTCCCTATAGAGAAGCACCTTGAAAGCAACATGCAGCTGGCAGCTTATCTGCCTATAACATCTTTTCTGACTACGGAAACACAAATAAAATAACGAGCAGCGGAAATGGAAGAGGAAACAATTTATTCTTTTGGTTACAGTGCTATTACAACCCCGACAGATGGCAAGACCAATTCATTTTTTAACTATAATTTTAAGCAACAACCCAGACTAATCCAGTGTTGCACAGAATTCAGATGATGTTCTACAAGATTTCACCAAAATCCATAATTATTTTGTGTCCAAATCCTTAGAATGAAGCTGAATGTTCAGCTGCGCCTTCCTAAACCTGGAGAAAGAGAGTCCTAAGTTGCATTTCCAATATGGTGATCATTGTTTTAGAGGCCAAGGATTGCCTGGTGCAGAGAAGAGCTATAATCGGCTGCTGAGACTTGGTGGTTTGGGAGGTGGGTGGTTATTCTGCAGAACAAAGAAGAGATCAACTTTTTTCTCATAAAGTCTTTCCATATTTTGGAAGTTGAAATGTAAAGAAGTGGAATTCAGTTTTTGAATGCAGGTTTCAAGCTGGCGATATGTGTTTCCATAAGGCCCTGGCAGAACTTTTCACATGAATTCAGCTCAATCTTTTGTGCTCAGTCGAACATGAATCCTTAAAGTCCCATCTAAATATACAGATTTGGGTTTGGGATTTGCAAGACTCTTTGCCTATGGTCTCCCGCTGCTCTGCTGCTGCCGCCCTTCAAACTTCCAACTGTCGGTCTGAGCGGCCATGCTATATGCCAGGGGCCCACTTAGTCCTATTCTAGCCCCATTCCAACCACTCCGGAAATACTAATCATAACTATACACACATTAATATTCCTATAAGCTTAGTGAACTTATAGGGGCCCCTATTCACCCTGCGGCCCTCCTGCATTTATGGAGACTCTCTCTGGTTACACCACTGTTTTAAATATACTAATTTGATCATAAACTCTCAGCAAGTAACTGAAACCAACTAAAACAGTAACCACCCCCCACACGCCCGGACACACTCAGCAAATATATTGTAGGAAAAGAATCAAACTTACATAGACGCCGATTTTTGAAAAAGACTTAAAATCTGAGAATGAGGCAACAAATAAAGCAGCGTTGGTTTCTCTTTGCAAGAGACATATAAGTATTTAAGTACTGCAGGCACCTCTGTGCTGGTTCCATTCCCTCTTCGCTCTCTGAGGGTTTCTGGCCCTTAAATAGTCTGCTTGTTTACCTAAATCTTGTTCCAGAAAGTTCCCCTGACCTGCGCAGTCGAGCTGATCCAGCCTCTTATCGGGTCGCAGAATAAAAAGCGGAAGCAGCAGAAGTATTTTTAGCTTTGTGGCTAACTGTCAGTTTCCTGCAGCTTGTTAACCCTTTTACTACTAAATGACATTTCTACTTATTTGTATCTATAGGCACTAATGAGAGGAAATCAGTACAAATCAAAATAAAGATAAGGCAGCATCCAATTAGTTGATAAATCTCACCAAACGAATGTATCTTCGTGCAGTTTGCTCATCCACACGCTGTGCCGAGTTGGGCTGATTCAATTACTCGGCCGCTGGGACCTGCAGACCATAGAGGACAATATCATTGTACCAATATGGGATTTTCCAGTGCCACCCGAAGCTCCAGACCTCAGTCTGCACCCTCATCCCTCAAATGCCTATAAGTTAAATATGACCATGACCCTCTGAGCCCCCATGTTAATCAAAATGAGAGTCACTTTAAGCCGTTTAGTCTGACATCAGTAGTAGGAAAGCTTTTTGAATGGATAATTAAGGATTAGATACTTCATAGCAAATCATAATACTATGAGTGTATGCCAGCATGGTTTTATGTGTAATAGATCTTATCAGACTAACTTAATTTCCTTATTTAAGAAGGTGAGCAGGGACCTTGATTCTGGGATGGCAGTGGATGTGATTTACTTAGACTTTGCTTAAGCATTTGATACAGTGCCACACAAAAGGTTACTGACTAAATGAAGGAATGTTGGCCTGGAACATAGTATTTGTACCTGCATAGAGAACTGGCTAAAAGATAGACTACAAAGAGTGGTGGTAAATGGAACATTTTCTAAGTGGACTAGTGTTGTTAGTGGAGTACCGCAGGGCTCTGTACTAGGTCCCTTGCTTTTCAACTTGTTTATTAATGACCTGGAGGTGGCCATTGAAAGTACTGTTTCTATTTTTGCAGATGAGACTAAATTGTGCAGAACTATAGGTTCCATGCAGGATGCTGCCACTTTGCACAGTGATTTGTCTAAACTGGAAAACTGGGCAGCAAACTGGAAAATGAGGTTCAATGTTGATAAATGCAGGTTATGAACTTTGGCAAAATAATATAAATGCAAGTTATACACTAAATGGCAGTGTGTTGGGAGTTTCCTTAAATGAGAAGGATCTTGGGGTATTTGAAGATAACAAGGATATTATAGACAAATAGCAGGGGACCTTTTTACCCATAAAGAGAATCACGTACCAGAGGCCTCCCCTTCAGACTAGAGGAAAAGAAGTTTCATTTAAAGGAACAGAGTAGGGGGTTCATCACAGTCAGGACAGTGAGGTTGGGGAATGCACTGCCGGGTGATGATTCAGTTAATGACTATAAGAGGGACTTGGAGGATTTCTTGGACAGACATAATACAAAGGCTATTGTGATACTAAACTCTATAGTTAGTATAGATAAGGGTATATATCATTTATGTGACAGTAGGGAGGGGTGTGTGTATGGGGCTGGGTTTTCATTTGGAGGGGTTGGACTTGATGGATTTTGTCTTTTTTCAACCCAATTTAACTATGTAACTGTGTAACTATGTAATTATGTAACAAGAGGAGCAAAACCCAATTAAGTGATGAGATTAAAGCGAATAAAAAGTGGAACTAAGAGAGATCGAGTTTATAATAACCAGACAAACATAATTTGACACCACAATGGGACTTTCTGTATCCAGAGCAACTTCCCTAGAGGCAAATAGGCATTAACCCCTCATGCTCCATACTTGCACTCGTGCATAGGGATTTGTACACAAGCTCAGGATTAAAATATGATTGTGAATTGTGTTTTTCATTGTTGGATTTGCCATTAGTGGCAGTTTTATATGTATTTATCTGTGCCTGGTGTATTTATTGCAGCTCTGTATTTAAGCTTGCCAAAAGGTGGCCGAGTTCACTCTTTGTCTGCAGGTCTGTCTGTGTGCGTTTGTTTGTTTGGAGGGACAAACAGTAACACGGGTGCTGGGAATGACGTAGGGGGTTATTTATCAAAATCCGAATTTATCTCAATATTTTCTGCTACAAACTCAGATCAAATATGCTCGGGTTTTTTACGCTTATTTATTATTAAATTTTACTGAAAATTTGCTTTGTGGGGAAAAAAAATCGGATTTTCAAAAAAGTTTCGGACTTTTTTCATCCGATTTTTCACGATTTTTTCATAATTTTTACCTGAAAACTTCCGGGTATTGTCCAAAACCCAGCGCACATCAAATAATCATTGGGACTTCTCCCACTGACTTATATGCAACCTCGATAGGTTTGAGATGCCGGATTTTCAGATTCGGATTTTTCCATCCTCTGGGTTTAATAAATTCTGAAAAATTTTGATTTTTTGCATTCAGAGTTTAGTAAATAATCCCCTTAATGTGTGATGTGAGGCCCACTCTCCCTGCCTACCTCTTCCTTCCCTTAGATTTAAGGCCGTGGTACTCAGGCAATGGCACAAGTATCTCTTACATTTAACCCTTAAAGCTGCCCATATAGGCAGATATTTTCAGAACATTTATTCGTTCCAAATAATCGTCCCAAACACAGTGATCGGATTTTAGTTGAGCAGTTGGTGGACTGGGGGGGTGTCCATAGATCAGGAGCATAGGGTGCATTTGCCCGAAATACAACATTGCCCAGAGCTAACACCACCCTGAACATGCCACAAATTTCAGAGACCCCACCGTGAGGGGCATCACTAGGGGCATCAGACCTGCACCCGTTGAATTGGATGCAAATGTTATTTTAAACACTGGAAATGATACAATTCCCATAATACAAATGTGAGCCCAGTCTGTAACAGATTTATGTCAAAACGCTAAGCATGTGATGAGGGTCCCCAAAAAGTTGCTAATGTCTGAGACCCTTAAGTCTGTCCTTTTAGCCTCTGCCCCTCCTGCATCTGGTTTCAAACAAGCTGAAAGAAGGAGAAGGTCTCATAATAGAAGGGTCCTCACCATATTAATGACTCGTCCTCTTGGGGTGCTGGTGGTTGCAATCTCCACCTCTGTGCCACACAACATGTTCCCAAGAGGCAGAGCCGGGTCAGCTGGATGGTGGAATCAGCAGATTCCTTGTCTGATTTAACTAAAAGACTGATGGTGCCCCCCTGCCCCGGTGGGCTATGGTTAAAGGCCACATTTGCCCATTTACTAAAGCAGAGTTGAATGAAGACATCAGGGAAACATTACCTTTCTGTGTTCACTCTTGGGAGACTATACTGAGGATGGAATAACGCAGGCAAAAATATGCGTCACTTCATTTTCCGAAGTCAGGTGACGTTTCCTCGCGAGGCAATTTTAGAAATCCAAAGCAGTGAGTGTATTTTCCCACCGGATATTTCCTGATCACTTTCCCATTGCATCTGGTTATACAGGTGGTTTCGTGTTTCTGTATTTTAGCTGCACTACAACCAACTGTGCTGCCGCTGACCAATGAAGAGGACTTGGCCACTTACAGAAGAAATGTCACATGACTCAGGGCCAGGGCCGAACTGGAAGAAAAAAAAACAGCCCTGGCAAAAAAAAATCAAAGCAGCCCACTAAGACCTAGACTGTCTTGCCTACTGGGAAGTGAACGTTAAGGCGATACACCAGAAAGTCTGGGACATTAGACAAAAGGCGTTTCCTACCCAGATATCTCTCAGGGTAAACCCCTTGTCTAACTTTGGCGAGTCTCCAACCCCCCCCAGTAATGCCAAACGGAAGACCACACACAGTCAGGACAGGACATAACCGATGGGATTTATGGGGTCTTCCGATGCACAGAGACAGATTTATATCAGCGTCCTATCAACGTCCGAATACCCCACGCGCAAGTCCGCATCGTGTTTTTGACTGCCACTCACCAGCGAGTAGACCGCTCAGCTGGTAGGGAACTTTATGTCAATTATATGTGTCTACACCCACAAAGACCACCACACACCAACGAGTATACCGCTCAGCTAGCAAGGAATTTTATGTCTCGTGAATGTATCTACATACACGTCCCTGTCCTCTGTCATCAAGACTCTCCTGTTATCCAAATCAATCAGAAAGAGAATAACTGTAACGGTTGGCACCCTGAATCTAGAACCAATGCCAAGCACCCTGGTCTTGGCTCGTGCTTCTGCCTGTAGCAGCCGCCTTTGGCCTCGGGAGGAGCCCTCAGCTACTCAGATGCCGCCAGGTCTTAAAACGAGAGGTGCAAGGCGAAAGGTTCCAAACAAGCGAAGGGGCACAACTGTAAGCAAAGTCTTTTGGGCAGAAGTTGTGGTACAAGGTATAAGACAGAATCGTAGTCAGGACAGGCCGGGTTGAGGCAGGCAGAGAATAAGTGTAGGCAGGCAGGCAAGGGTCAAAACTGGAAGATCAATCAGAAGGGATTTAGCAGAAGAGGTAGTCGGTATTCAGGCAAGGTCAGGATCCAGAGCTCAGAATAGTCAAAAGCCAGGCAGGGGTCACAACAGGAATCAAACAGGTTCAAAACAGATTAGCACAAGCTCAAATAGCACCAGGAACAAACTCCTATAACGGGCAAGGTCTGGAAGCCCTATTGAGCTATTTATACTTTTTGAATTTCGCACCATGGTGCGCTGACGTCATCACGCCAGCACGCCTGTGCCTTTAAATCAGTCAGCAGCGTGCCCTAGTAAGCAGGCGCCTGCGGCCGAATGGCAGAGACCGAAAGGCACGGCGGGCATCCTTGCCATCCCCCCACTAGACCACCAGGTAAGATCACTACAATAACACAAAACACAAACCGGGCAATAGATAGTCTTATACAGGTTCAGAAAAGGCTGCATGCAAGAAAATACCTGTCTTTGCTGGCTGCTAGGAGTCGATTTAGACACCAGGTACGACCAACAATAGGTAGCAGGTTTGACACGAGTAAGAAACTAAAACATAGGTCTTACCGTGTCCCGGAGGTGATCAGCCCACGTTGGGCCCCAATTGTGAGAAGCCTGAGATGGGGTAAAGATAACATATAATACGGGGCCCCCCTAATTCTCCGTACTCCTCTCCATCTTCGTGTTTGGGGTGAGGTTTCAGAGTCAGACTGGCCATGTGCTCCATGAGGGTCGAGGGCATCAGGCCTAGGCCTTAGAGGGGGTTCAGAAGTCTGTCAGCGGGGGGGCAGGCCACAGGGGTATAGACTGGGTAGCTTGGGAACCAGGTGGTGGTGGGTTGGGAGGTCTGACTCCTGCCTTGCATAGATTGAGTAACTGCACTCTATCACGTTTTATTCGATCTGCGGTGCAAAGTATTTTTTCTTGGATTTCTTGGAGTTGGGTTAATGTGCCACCAGTGGTAGAGGTCTTGCCCCCCGCCGGATTCATCAGAACCCTGGTCGGTCACTGATATCATAATGGGTGCTGGGTTATGAGATGGTGGGGAGTACAGTTGGCCAGTGGGGGTCAACACGAGATATAGGGACATGGGTGTGGTATCAACAAAAGGGTTGTTTGGGCTAAAGGAGCCGCCATTTTTGGTGTTGGTCACTGTCGATGCTGGGAGCAGTGGGAGTACAAAGATGGCCTCCATCAGAAATTGGGGCACTGGCTGTACTAAGATGGCGGATGCTAACTCTAAGGGTGGTGACTGTGTTAAAAATAGCCATCACTGGAACTGGAGGCGGTGACGGGAATTATTTTAGTGGCGCCATCATAGGGCAGTGGTTGGACATGGACATTCGCCATGCAGAGGAAAGGTGGTTCTTTATGGTACAGATAGTTAATTCTGCCACTTGGTTCAATGATCCTTTGTTTGGACCAAAATTCTTTGTGTAAATCCTTTGCAACTTTGAACCAGGCGTCAGCGATCCCTAAAAGACCTTTATCCTGGAGCAACCCTCTCTTCTCGGTTAGGAGAAGATGCCATTCTTCCGGCTGTAGCCGGGGGCCATTCTTGGTCAAATTGCATTCTTTGTCTAATTTATCATATTTCCTTATGTACTTCGTACCCACCCGGCCTGCCACTAACTCACATGCCGGGACCCCCTCACTCATTGTACTGTTGGTCTTTCCCATTACCACTCTGCAAATCCAAACCGGGGTAGTGACCACGGGGAAGATAGCCACCATGGGGAAGCCCGTTGTCGTTCTAGTACTGGCACATACACAATCGGGACATATCCTTTATTCTGGCGGGATGCATCTGGGCGGACCCTGGGTTGAACAGAGATCATTTGGTACCAACGTTCTACAAACGTCTTAGTACCTCGCACGTCACTCCCTGAGTGCACAGGACCGCCACACACCTGACCTACCACGGAGTTCAGTAAACGGGGAACTTCTGTCCTGTATTTATATGTGTTTAGTCACACAGCGACCGCCACACACCTGACCTACCACGGTGTTCGGTCAGTGGGGAACTTCTGTCCTGTGTATATATTCACATATAAATCCCTAAATCTGTTCAAAAGGTCCCTCCATTTTTATCCAAATCAACCAGAGGGAGGATAACACAAAACAGAAACCAGGCAACCGATACTCTTATACAGGTTATATAAGGGACCACAGGCAAGAAAATACCTGTCTTTGTTGACTGTTAAAGGCCGATATAGACAACAGGCACAACCAATAATAGGCAACAGGTCTGACACAGGTAAGAGACTAATAACATAGGTCATACCTTGTCCCGGAGGTGAGCAGTCTCTGTCCCGTCCACTACCGGTCGACCTGCGTCCTTGGCATCGGCCGATGGGCAGTCAGAACCCGTGGCTCACGTTGAATGCCAATTGTTGTGGACCTCAAGCAGGCCCTAAGAGTATCTATCCCCGTCCTAATTAGATTATACTGTGGTTCAAACCAGAAGAATCACAGTGAGACAAGATGTTAAGGATAGAAATGCTTCTTCTGCTTTATTGTAAAGATACAGAAAGTTATATAGGCTAAATGGGGAATTGGGTGATAGCTCCGGATGCATGGGGTCTAGCTATTTAGCCAATAAGCATAGCATATAGCACAACATGTCCTTATTCAGAGTGTTTGTGCAGTCTTCTTCAGGAAACAGGTGCAGAGTGTCATGACCACAAGCCGTTATGACGTGTACAGACTGACTCCTGGAGAGGTTCTAACTTGGTTTCATCTAGCAGTTTGTAATATATGGTTTTGCAATAGCTGAGCAAGGAAATAAGGCATATAGGCAGTAAAATAGACATTTTAGATATGCAATGGCTACAGTTCCCTCACAGTAGGGTTGACACCAGTAAGAAACTAAAACATAGGTCTTCCCGTGTCCCAGAGGTGATCAGTCTCCGTCCTGTCCTCTGTCGGTCGACCTGTGTCCTTCGCATCGGCTGAAGAGCAGTCAGAACCTCCACGTTGGGAGCCAAATTTGATAAGGACACAAGCAGTCCTGAGAATATCTATTCCCGTCCTAATTAGGAGATTGATTGTGGGTGTACACCTGGAACAATCACATTGACACAGACCGTTCAGTATAAAATGCTTCTTCTCTCTATCTTAATCGTTAGTTACAAGCTTATATAGGCAAGTTAGGGTGTTGGGGGTGCATAACACACGTCACATTCCACAAGGCACTTGGTGATTGGTTCCACCCTTGTATGGTCAGTGTTGTGTGCAGAATTCCTCAGGGCTGTGTGTATAGTATAAAAAATTCCTTTTATCCAAAGATAACTGTCCCAAGGCTTTCTTTCCATAAAAATTTGACATTATTTATATTAGCATTAAAATTCAAATACAAACAGACCCCACCAGGCCCACCTTACGCGTTTCGCACCTTCCGGCGCTTAGTCATAGGTGTATCTGTAAACAGCATAGTCTCTGCGGGATTTATACCCTATCAATCCCTCCCATTTTCCTTAAAACCAATCAAATTCTATGGGGGATTAACCCTATTTTGTTAATTTCTTCCCAAACTTGCCTGTATGGGGTGTCTGTATTCCTTTACATATATCACTGTTTGTAAATTTAAATATTATTTAAATATGACAATAATTATAAAGTACGTACATCATATATCACATCAAAACAGTGTAATTTCCAAAAGTAAATTGCACTCACTTCTTTTGCACTTATTGTTCATAAACCAGTACTGGCTCCCTCTTTAGTTTAGATAACCCCACCTTAAATCCCTAGACATTGTTAACCCTTTCAAGTATAGCAGGTAACATTGAACTCATGGTTGAGACCCAGGGGCAATATTATTAGACACTTTACTGCCTGTAATGGAGGTGCTTTGGAATTTTTCAGTATTCAGGGGATAGAAAGAGTTAGATTGGGAGAGAGAGGAGGTGACCAGTTGAGCCTTTTAGAGAGGAGAGAAGTGTTTTGGATATTCCATCTGGGCACACGTTTGCCCCTGGGTCTCAACCATGAGTTCGATGTTACCTGCTATACTTGAAAGGGTTAACAATGTCTAGGGATTTAAGGTGGGGTTATCTAAACTAAAGAGGGAGCCAGTACTGGTTTATGAACAATAAGTGCAAAAGAAGTGAGTGCAATTTACTTTTGGAAATTACACTGTTTTGATGTGATATATGATGTACGTACTTTATAATTATTGTCATATTTAAATAATATTTAAATTTACAAACAGTGATATATGTAAAGGAAAACAGACACCCCATACAGGCAAGTTTGGGAAGAAATTAACAAAATAGGGTTAATCCCCCACAGAATTTGATTGGTTTTAAGGAAAATGGGAGGGATTGATAGGGTATAAATCCCGCAGAGACTATGCTGTTTACAGATACACCTATGACTAAGTGCCGGAAGGTGCGAAACGCGTAAGGTGGGCCTGGTGGGGTCTGTTTGTATTTGAATTTTAATGCTAATATAAATAAAGTCAAATTTTTATGGAAAGAAAGTCTTGGGACAGTTATCTTTGGATAAAAGGAATTTTTTATATGTTATCGCCTGAGAACTGGGGCGAGTCCCTTGGGCTTAACTAAATGGAAATCAGATGTGGACTCCCAATTTTTGTATACTGTGTGTATAGTAGTCACATGTATAGTAGCGTATAGTAGTCACATGTATTGTAGTCACATGTATAGTAGTCACATGTATAGTAGTCACATGTATAGTAGTCACATGTATAGTAGCCACATGTATAGTAGTCACATGTATAGTAGCCACATGTATAGTAGTCACATGTATAGTAGTCACATGTATAGTAGTCACATGTATAGTAGCCACATGTATAGTAGTCACATGTATAGTAGCCACATGTATAGTAGTTACATGTATAGTAGTCACATGTATAGTAGTCACATGTATAGTAGCCACATGTATAGTAGTCACATGTATAGTAGTCACATGTATAGTAGTCACATGTATAGTAGCCACATGTATAGTAGTCACATGTATAGTAGTCACATGTATAGTAGTCACATGTATAGTAGTCACATGTATAGTAGCCACATGTATAGTAGTCACATGTATAGTAGTCACATGTATAGTAGTCACATGTATAGTAGCCACATGTATAGTAGTCACATGTATAGTAGTCACATGTATAGTAGTCACATGTATAGTAGCCACATGTATAGTAGTCACATGTATAGTAGTCACATGTATAGTAGTCACATGTATAGTAGTCACATGTATAGTAGCCACATGTATAGTAGTCACATGTATAGTAGTCACATGTATAGTAGCCACATGCAGAGAACTGGTTCTCAGGGAGGTTTCTGCTTAGTTTCGGCTGTCAAGCTTAATGATAGATATATGTGTAACTGTAGCCGAGCAAGGAAAGATTACATGAGCAGTAAAATAGACATTTTATACCTATGAAATATCTATTGATCCCTCACAAGGTATGGGATTGGTTATCTGGAAACCCATTATCCAGAAAGCTCCAAATTAAGGAAAGGCCGTCTCCCATAGACTCCATTATAATCAAACATAAATATTTTAAAATGATTTCCTTTTTCTGTGTAATAATAAAACAGTAATTTGTACTTTATCCCAACTATGATATAATTAATCCTTATTGGATTATATATTACACAAAGGGTTTGTTTAATGTTTATACCATTTTCTAGTAGACTTAAGGTATGAAGCTCCAAATTACAGAAAGATCTGTTATACGGAAAACCCGAGGTCCTGAGCATTCTGGATAACAGGTCCCATAGCTGTATACATGTGTGACATTGGCGACCAAGCTCCCCCACCCACACAAGCTGAAAAGAAAACATTGGTGGTCAGCCCCCCCCCCAATAAAATGAGGGGAAAAAAGTGGTCAGGGCCTCTGATAAAAACTAAAAACAAACTAGGTGACCAGGCCCCCCATTTTCAAAAACAATTGGTGGACCGCTCCCTCCAAGTTAAACAAACATTGGTGGCCAGCCCCCCTACAAGTAAAAAAAAAAACAAAAAACATTGGTGGCCAGGGCTTTCAAAGAAAAAAAAAATATCACTGGTGTTCAGTGGAAACTTTTAAAATCTGGCAGTTACAGGTTCCAGAAGTGCTGACACCTAGTGGTTACTTTGAAGAACTACAGAGGAGCTGCAGTCATTTGAGAAATAGTGGTGACATCTAGTGGTGATTGTCAGCAACAGCAGCCTCATTAAATCGACACTATTGGGACAGAAAGGCTGTGCACAGAGGATCGTCCAGCCCATTTACATCACGGAGGCAGCGGCCCAACAGGCATTTGCCCGATTTTACAGATGGCCAGTCCAGGCCTGCTCAGGGCCTTGGGATCAGGTCTAGACTGAGATTCAAAATAGACCCTGGCATTTCAGATACACTGAGACCCAAACAGTCGCCACCAGCCCAATAAATAGTGAGTGTCTACTATGGCATCTTACAGCAGGCACATTGCCAAATCCACAAATTAATAGTCCGGCTGTTTGCCCATCGCAGCAGAGTCACTAGGGAGGAAGCAGACCAGTAGGACACTTACTAATAAACAGTTTTATTATATAGTTATGAAAAATATGTTATGCCCAAAGTTATGGGGCCCTAAAATGATTTTGCTTCTACAGGGATATTTTGTAACTGGTAATT
This sequence comes from Xenopus petersii, assembly GCA_038501925.1. Lineage (NCBI taxonomy): Eukaryota > Metazoa > Chordata > Amphibia > Anura > Pipidae > Xenopus > Xenopus petersii. The sequence continues at coordinate 163,102,042 of CM076682.1, read as the reverse complement.
TTATGGTTAGAAAAAATGCATTGTGTGTTTATTGTGCGGTTTCTGTGGATTTTGTGTCTTCTTTGCCGTCTGCTTTTGTGGGTTTCCTCTGGGTACCCCAGTTTCCTCCCACACCCCAAAACACACAGACAAGTTAATTGGCTCCAGATACAACTGCCCCTAGTGAGTGTGAATGTGATGGGGAACTTAGATTGTAAGCTCCACTGGGGCAGGGACTGATGCCAATGATGTTTATACAAAAAAAGAAACAGTCAATCTCCTCGGATGGTGATGATGATGATGATGATGAAAACATGGGATGGATTCCAGAGACGACGTTATGGAGACAATTCCATACGAACATGTACCACCATAAAGTGCTGCACTGGAACCGAGGTCCATTAAAACACCTGTGTGTAACTCTGCATGGAGTGGAAATCTTGTTAGTGGTATTGATCATATCCGAGGACAATGGCTGGGATTGGGATTCCTGGGCCCACCCTGAGATCAAGGGAGATGTTACTATATGTAATAAGTGTCATATAGACCTAGAGTGGAATAACAAAGGAATTCGTCTCTGGCTTGTGCAACAGGAGGTCCACTGGAAGGGTCGGACTGTCGCATTTGGGGCCCACCAGGTTTCAAACCTCTGGGGCCCCAGCGCACATGTGCAAAAGCTGCCATGCATTAACATCGGGCGCCCGCCCCACATGCGTGAACTGCTCCCGCACATATTTTTGATTTAGTTCTGGCTGATCGGGGAGCTGGTCTGGGCCGACAGGGGTTCATGAGGGCTGGGGCCCACCGGGTTTTTTCTCTGAGTCCCACCGGCCCAGTCCGACCCTGTCCGCTGGTACTCTGACAAAGTAGTCTGACCAGGCCGGGACTGGCAATCTGTGGGTTGTGGCTAATATCGAGGGGCTGCTGTAAGATGCCATAGAGAGTCACAATTATTTGGGCTGGTGGGGGGCTGTTTGGGCCTCTGTTAAGTTGAAACGCCGGGTCCTATTTTGACTGTCAAAAAAAAGAAAAAAATAGAAATTTGTGGCCCAACCACGTTTTTTTTTTGACTATGAAAATATTTCTACAATGAATCCAGAAGCTGAATGGACTGGGTGCACCTGTGGAATATAAAAGGGACGGTCGGTTCATGTAAAGGTGCAAATCTATGTTTCTTTTGCATTAAGGGTCTATTTTGTATCTCAACGTGAGGCCGACTCAGGTAGCTGGGATTGGATCAGTACCGTTCCCTATGTAGGAACCTGAAATTCAGCCAATAGGGGTAATCCAGCATATAGGGGTTTTTAGAGATGTTCAAGGGGTTAATAGCAAAGAATACAGGGGAGAATCCATCCACATAGACCCCAACATACCCTCAGCTCACAATCACACCGAGCAGAACATTCTGGTGACTTTTCCCCCCAACTGATTAAATAAGGGAACACAAATGTTCTGCACTTTTCCCTTTAGCCAAGAGCTAACAATCTAAAGGGAGAGGGATGTAGGAATGATTTCTCCTTCAGTTCTATGGAGAGGTTTCAGTTTGTCTCTCTCTTACCTTTATCTTCGTATCTTCCCACGTATTCCTCGCGCCTCCCCGGACATCTCCTGACATCGATGCGGTTGGTCTATCATAAATTAAAAAGAAAAAAAACTAATAAAAAAAAGGACATTTCCAAGGAAATTACAAAAAAAACTAACAGAAAGAATTGACACTGATTATAAATAACAATAAAGTCCCATTTGTGCCAGTTGATAAGTGGAGGAATATTTAGCAGAACTTCCCATAAATTCCCTTTTTTTTTATTTGTATGAATTTACTGCGCCCCCTGCTGCCTGAGAAATGTACTACTCGCGTGTGACGCCGGAACATTCCAACTGCCAGACGTGAGGGGGGGAGCATTTCTTCATTTTCATATTATTCCTAATAAATTCATCCATTTAACGCACGAGAAAACCGTAGATCATTGGTATAAATGAGCCGCATTGCGAGAACAAGGCGTGAGACACGGGGGCTGCTTCTTTACAGCACCGGGGGTTTATCGCGAGTGGAGCCGCCCGACAGGAAGGAAACCGCTGATCCCGGGACAGTTCGTTCCATTTCACACGAGGCTCAGAGCTGAGCGGTCAGGTGAGGAGAGCGGGAGACTGTGAGACAGAATAAGAGACTATAATTCTTAGTAACTTTATAATATACATTCATTACACCTTTTCTATGATTATGAAGTTATTTGTATGTGGGTTGTTGTTGAAAGTAGAGTTTGTCCCTTTCTATTCTGTGCACTGGTGGGTCAGACTGTTGATACAATGTAGGACTGATTAACACTGAGCTGCTCAGGGAACCAACACTTTTGCAACATTGTTTAAAAAGTAACCAGGGGTTGTTCACCTTTAAATTAACTGTCAGTAGGATGTGGAGAGGGATATTAGAGAGATAATTTGCAATTGGTTTTCATTTTTTATTATTTGTGGTATTTGACTTATTTAGCTTTTTATTCAGCAGTTTCAACCATCTGGTTGCTAGGGTCCAAATTACCCTAGCAACCATGCATTGGATTTAGTGAGAATTTGGAATATTAATTGAGGAGGGTTGGATGAGAAGATGAGGAATAAAAAGCAGCAATAACCATAAGTGTAGCTTTATAGCGCATTTGTTTTTAGATGGGGTCAGTGACCCCCTTTCGGAAGCTGGGAAGAGTCAGGAGAAGGCAAATAATTCATACACTATAAGAAATAGAGACCAATTGAAAAGTTGCTTAGGATTGGCCGTTCTATCACATACTCAAAGTTAATCTGAAGGTGAACCACCCCTTTAAGCAAATGCTGCGTTCCTGTTTTTGCTAATAACTTTGAAAGCACTAAACCTTTTTAATAAGTGTATATTGCTTAGAATTGTTTTTTTATTGGGCAATTTTTTTTGGGGTTGATTTGCCCTTTAATCCATTTGTCTGTCAGGAGGGTGAGTGTTGCTGGTGGGGAGGAACAATGGAACTGGGTGTAGAAGGCATTTAAGGGGCTGTATTTGGGGGGTGTTAGTGACTGTTCCCTGCCATAACCAGTAGGGGCAGTAAAGGCCACATGGCTTGTAAATGACCTCATTGTTAGCCCTGGGCACATGTAAGACTCACCCACTGCTTATAGTAGCCTGTGACTTGCATAGATCCATCTGCATGATATTCTGAGACTTTTAGGCCTGGCATTGTGTGTGTGTGTGTGTGTGTGTGTGTGTGTATGTATATGTGTGTATATATATGTGTGTGTATATATAATTAAATTAAGTGAGCAAGTCTTCCAGCATGGTTGGGTTTGCCGTAGCCCTGCCCATTCCTGTAGAACTTGCCAGATCAGCACTGAGACGGTTTGAGGCCTCCTGCTGTCCCTCCTGCAGAAGGTTATAGAACTCTCGGACACTTGTTTTGTGTTGGATCCCACATTGTGTGTGATACTGAAAGTCTTCATTCAGCCTGGGGTTACCTGACAAAACCACAGTGTAGATAAGAAATCGCACCCTGAGCTGCACCCACACATTATACACTGGCAATGGTAAATAGAGCGCACCCTATAAACTCCATCAACCTTGTGCTTTATTGGGGAGTGCAATGTTTTCTGAATTACACTTGTTAGTAGTGGAAAGAGGATGGGGGGGTATATAAGGCAGGGGTTCGGTTATGTTGGTGCCATGTGATCCCTGTGCCCCTTCTAAATACATAATGTCTTGATTTAGGGAATATACATGTTGCTTATTAAATGTCAACCTTTTCTGTTCCAGGTGCTGATGTTCAGCTGCAGTGATGAAATCTTTACAGAATATTCCATTGAGCCCCCAGGGTGACTGTTGCACTAGGTGGGTAATTTGGAGTTTTCTGTGTCTCTCCCCTGTGAGGCCCTGATCGAAGCCGGGTTAGTGGCTCAAGTAACTGACCTGGTCAAACAGAGGCCGACATTAAGTTTCCTCTGACGGTCGCTGCTCCGGCTGCTGTGCTGGGGATCAGCAACATTGAGGGGAAATACAGGCAGTGCCGGGGGGGGTCTGTGACCCTTTACTGTATCTCTGCCCCTTGTAGCTTCTCCCCTATAGAAGTGAGTTGCAGCTGTACCTACTGATACTGAGCTGCTTTCATCCATAATCTTCCCCTCGGCCTCAATTCTACTGACTCTCTTTCCTTTAGTTCTAGGTGTCGTTACTGAACCCCAGTCACATGTAAGTACCAGTATGTCTGTGGGGGGGATATAGGAATACTGTATATAGTCACATGTAAGTACCAGTATGTCTGTGGGTGGATATAGGGATATATATAGTCACATGTAAGTGCCAGTATGTCTGTGGGTGGATATAGGGATATATATAGTCACATGTAAGTACCAGTATGTCTGTGGGTGGATATAGGGATATATATAGTCACATGTAAGTACCAGTATGTCTGTGGGGGGGGGGGGATATATAGTCACATGTAAGTACCAGTATGTCTGTGGGGGGGGGGGGGATATAGGAATACTGTATATAGTCACATGTAAGTACCAGTATGTCTGTGGGGGGGATATAGTCACATATAAGTACCAGTATGTCTGCGGATGGATATATAGTCACATGTAAGTACCAGTATGTCTGTGGGGGGGATATAGTCACATATAAGTACCAGTATGTCTGCGGATGGATATATAGTCACATGTAAGTACCAGTATGTCTGTGGGGGGGATATAGTCACATATAAGTACCAGTATGTCTGCGGATGGATATATAGTCACATGTAAGTACCAGTATGTCTGTGGGGGGGATATATAGTCACATGTAAGTACCAGTATGTCTGTGGGGGGGATATATAGTCACATGTAAGTACCAGTATGTCTGTGGGGGGGATATAGGAATACTGTATATAGTCACATGTAAGTACCAGTATGTCTTTGGGTGGATATAGGAATATATAGTCACATGTAAGTACCAGTATGTCTGTGGGTGGATATAGGGATGTGATAGTCTGTGTATAAGCAGCATGTCACATATAAATGATCATATACATGTGCAGGGGCCCAGGCTCTAATCCAAGCCATAGTGGCTTCTCTATAGCTGCCGTGGATAGTGAAGAGCCAATAGAAACGTTTCCTCGACGGTCGCTGGTCAGACCATTTCGGGCTAATCAGCAACATATCAGGAAGCGACAGTTGCGGTCACTCCTATAGCTACTGACCCGCCAACCAATAGAAGTTCTCTGTATGAATGTACAGTGTTCTAGTTTAATGCTATTTTCATTAAAGTAGAAAATCTTCATTTTTCCCTAATTTTATTTTAGGAAGCCCGACGACTAAGGACCGTGTGGCCTGACCATAGATACGAATATTATCTGCTGTCGCAGGTAATTGACATGAAGTCTATCAGATCTCTTAGCTTTTCCTTTAACATTCCTCCTTTCCCACGTGCTGTTTAGCTGTAGGAAACCAGTCTGTAAATGTCATATAGGAGTAGGGTGGGACTCTCGGGCAGGGGGTGCAAGACTGTTTCTGTAGGGTGAGGATTTGGTTGTTGGCAATGAATTCCTGCACTTGATTTATCCAGCATGTTATCCGAGGGCCACGGCTGCTCCCATAGCTGCGGCAGCTCCAACAACATGCGAGAAAAACTGAGAGGCTTTGTCAGCTTGTGTTTCCTTGTCCCACCAGCTGTCACTCTACTCTCATACAGACTGATTTTAAAGGAGAAGTAAAGCCTAACTAAAGAAGTAGGTAGAAATGTTGTACATGATGTTTTGTGCTTCTGTACCAGCCCAAGGCAACCACAGCCCTTTAGCAGTAAAGATCTGTGTCTCCAAAGATGCCCCAGTAGCTCCCCATCTTCTTTTCTGCTGATTCACTGCACATGCTCTGTGCTGCTGTCACTTACTGAGCGTAGGGACCCACTCACAATATACAGTACACATAGAATAGAAATGTCACAATATAAGGCTGATTAGTAATTAATACACATAATTACTACATGGCAGCACAGAAACCAGTGCAATTAGCATCAGAATTTAATAATCAGCAAACCTGTAGCATCAGCTTATATTACAGCCAGGGAAGCTCATTTTCTGCTGGATAATTAGTGACGAGCCCTAAGCTTAGCTTCTCAACAGCCAATCAGAGCCCACTGAGCATGTGAGTGTCACACTTTCCAAGATGGTGACCCCCTGTGACAAGTTTGAAGTCCTGGATCATTGCTGCTATTGACAAGCTGAAACTTTAGCCTCGTGCAATAAGTTCACTATATAAAATATGCCATGTTATTTTTTTAGACTTTAGTTCTCCTTTAAGGGTAATAAGTAAACACATGTTGTCACAGGCTTATTAACCAATGGGAATGCTATAGAGCAGGTGGGATATAAGTGAGGGTTACAGTCAGTTAAGTGGATTCAGTACTTGCACATGTTCTTATTTTATTGTAATTCTTGTTCCTATAGACCTGGGCTCTCACTCATGTGTCAGATGAACTGCTGCCTCGTATTTATGGTAAAGAATCCTTTAATGTTCCCTTTTATCCAAACTTGTCTATAGAGCTCCATAATTTGTAGTTCACCTTTAAGTTAACTTCATGGTTAATGCTAATTTTCAAATGGCCTTCATTTTTTTTTTCTACTTAATAGTTTTTGAATAATTTTCCTTCTGATTCTTCCCAGCTTTAAAATGGGGTCACTGACCCCATCTAAAACAAATGCCCTGAAAGGCTCCTCGTTTATAGTTATTGCTACTTTTAATTACTCTTGTTTCTATTCAGGCCTCTCTTATTTGTTTCAGTCTCCTACTCAAATCAGTGCATGGTTGCTAGGGTAAGCTGGACCCTAGTAACCAGATGGCTGAAACTGCAAACTGAAGAGCTGCTGAATAAAAAACTAAATAAATCAAAAAACACATACTAATAAATGAAAAGCAACTGCAAATTGTCTCAGAATATGCCTCTCTACACCATACCAACAGTTTAATTTATCGATGGACAATCCCTTTAAAGTCAGGGGCTGCCATTAATGGGGGATCATCAGCTTGGAGGTTATTCTGGCCAGTGTTTAGTTTGGGAATATTAGGCCTGGTGGTGCTGCCAGTGGGTAAAGTTTGTAGTTTAAGCAGTTGCTCCCGTCTGGCTGTGCGGGGATGAACAGTTATCTGGAGACGGTTGGATGAATCTTGCGGATATGGGACTGAGCGCAGCAGTTTCCTTAGTCGAGGCCCCACAAACATTAAATCATGTTCTCTAACAACTTGTCTGTTTGTCTTTCAGTGCCAAGTGGATCTCTCAGATGTCATTCAGGTAAGACTTTTTGTTTTTGTATAATAAGTGAAAGTTATGCCGTTTATTTTTGTGGCGCTGTTTAACGTCAGGCGGGGGGCAGAGGGTACATATACTGCCCTGTGATTGGTTATACCTGTGGGCAAGTTACACTGATGCAGACGCATGTTCTACTTTTATGTTTTGGGTATTCGGCAGAAAATTCCTTGACACCTCCTGATCCCTTTCCCATCAGATCTGCCTACCGATCTTGTGGTCAGAATAGGAGGGAGAGTAAATTGGTGCCCCCCCCATGCCCTGTTGGTATTTATGCTGAAATGGATGTGGGGGGGATCAAACATGATTTACTCGGCTTTGGATTCCCTAGAGCCAAACTGATTCTCAGAGCTGAAGTGTTTGGTTATTATAATGTCTCCTTATAATTGTCTTCTCCCCTCTAGGACGTGTCCCACCTTGGAACATTGCTCCGTTCTGATGCAACTGCTTCTGGCTGAGGTCAGTTTAGGAGATGCTCCATGTCACTGGGGAAGGGTTGGGGCCACATGAGGGGTTGCTGGGAACTGTAATCTCTTGAATAGTAAAGTTTTGAGTTGCCTGAGGTTGCACTGTGCGGGGATGAGCCTTTATCTGGAGACGGTTGGATGAATCTTGCGGATATGGGACTGAGCACAGCCGCTGCCTTTGGTGAGGACACGCAGTTTAAACCCTACACCCCAGCAGTAACGTTGCCCTATTCATGTCTTTAGCTGAACATTCTCTTGGAGATCCCCATGTCTCACAAGAACTATAAATCATCCAATATCTGCCTGATTTTGGTTCTATCAGATTGGTGGGCCATAGATGAAATCATACAGGGGCATACAGAGATTTCTTGGACAAGAACCAGATCCACATGCTGATACAGTTCTTGCCTTTTGGATTTTATTAATACTTTAGGGCCTCGTACATGGGCTGATAGGCTGCCAACTGGGTCTAGAGGGGTGGAGTCGGAAGCTTTCATTGGTCTTTTGAGCTATGGTGGGCTCTGACCTGTGCACTTTTAATAAACCACATTATAGGAATTCTAAATGTGACATTTTCTGTTCCAGGTGCTGATGATCAGCTGCAGTGATGAAATCTTTACAGAATATTCCACTCAGCCCCCAGGGTGACCGTTGCACTAGGTGGGTAACTGGAGTTTTCCTTCTGTCTGTCTCTCACCTGTGAGGCCCTGATCGAAGCCGGGTTAGTGGCTCAAGTAACTGACCTGGTCAAACAGAGGCCGACATTAAGTTTCCTCTGACGGTCGCTGCTCGGGCTGCTGTGCTGGGGATCCGCAACATTGAGAGGAAATACAGGCAGTCCTGAAGGGTCTGCGACCCTTTTCTGCCCCAAATGTCCCCTTTACAGTCTATCCTAATGCACCAACTGCCCAGAGTCGCTGCCCCTTGTAGCTTCTCCCCTATAGAAGTGAGTTGTAAGTGGGCATCGATACCTACTGATACTGAGCTGCCTAAATCTGGACATTCCCCCCCTTGGCCTGAATTCTACTGACTTGTCTTTCCTTTAATTCTAGGTGTCGTTACTGAACCCCAGTCACATGTAAGTACCAGTATGTCTGTGGGGGGGATATAGGGATATATAGTCACATGTAAGTACCAGTGTCTGTGTGGTGGATATAGGGATGTGATATAGTCTGTGTATAAGCAGCATGTCACATATAAATGATCATATACATGTGCAGGGGCCCAGGCTCTAATCCAAGCCATAGTGGCCTCTCTATAGCTGCTGTGGATAGTGAAGAGCCAATAGAAAAGCTTCCTCGACGGTCGCTGGTCAGACCATTGCGGGCTAATCGGCAACATATCAGGAAGCGACAGTTGCGGCTCTGGTTGGTCACTCCTGTAGCTACAGACCTACCAACCAATTGAAATTCACTGTTTGAATATACAGACTTGGTTAGGTCCGGTATTAAATATTTATTTATTTTGCTATAAATGTCTTTATTTTTAGGAGACTGTTGGCTAATGAAACCTGTGAGTCAACCCAAGGTAGGTTGATCTGCTGTAGGCACTAAGCTTGTCTCCTATCCCTTGGCTTCATTAGTCTTTCCCTGGGTGCTGCGTTGCTGATCCCTAAACGTTTATATAAAAGTATGTTGGGTGCCACCCATAATTCTGGGCCGCAGAAGGTTAACCTTGGCTCTATGATTTGGATGTTGGCAATGAATTCCTGCCCTTGATTTATCCAGCATGTTATCCGAGGGCCACGGCTGCTCCCATAGCTGCGGCAGCTCCAACAACATGCAAGAAAAAATGAGAGGCTTTGTCAGCTTGTGTCTCCTTGTCCCACCAGCTGTCACTCTACTCTCATACACAACCTGCCAGAGCGCTGGCACATACACCTGTGTGGCACCTACATAGGGGGTCAGAATAACTGCGAAGAACCAGAAGAAAAATAATTTAAAAAATAAATAATAAAGACCAATTGAAAAGTTGCTTAGAATTAGCCATTCTATAACCTGCTATAAGTTAACCTAAACCACCCCTTTACGTGAAATTGAAAATTAAATCTTTGGATCCGCTAGAGTCAAATTGATTCTCGGATAGTTTTTATGAAATGTGCTTTATACTTAATGTCTCTGCTCCCCTCTAGGCTGTGTCCCACCATGCAACGCTGCTCCATTCAGATATAATTGCCATAAGGTCATGTGACTTCTCCCAAACTGCCTTCAAGCAGGGGCCGCCTCCTACTGCCAGAAAGGGAAGGAACTTGAATTGGAAACCAGCAGTAAGTGTGTTATTACACTGCTACTCAAGCTGCATGCACATTATAATGGGGGTCACAATGTCTGCACCAGGTCCTGTAACCCATAGCAACCATATGGTTCTCTTTGAGCCAGTGACCTGTAGATGCTTCATTACCCCATTATATAGTGTTTGCTGGGAAAGGGAGGAGGCTGTGCGGGGATGAATCTCTTTTCTTGAGACTGTTGGATGAATCTTGCGGATATGGGACTGAGCGCAGCCACTGCAGTTGGTGACAGTTCTGCGGTACTTGAGCCCCTACAAATCGGCTATAATATCTTTTCTTTCCTTCTCCCCCCCCCCCCCCAAGGCTCAATGGATCACTCGCAGCTGGAATATTTCTGGTAAGCTCATTGGTTTATAAAATAGAAGGGACTAATGACCCAAGATATCTATGTCCCTGGCAGGAATCATTTTGGTTTGTTTGTTGCGACATTAACCCCAGGAATGTTGCATTACTAGAACTGGCAGTTGCATTCTTTCCCCTCGCGCACCTCATGACATGAATCCTGGGGCAGAACCCAACTCAAATTACATTAAAGGGGAAACTGCACCCAAAAAAATGTTCATAATGAAAGAATCATTCCAAGCAACTTAAGCCATTTTTCTTTTTTTTGATCCCCTTGAGCAAGTCTTCCAGCATGGTTGGGTTTGCCGTAGCCCTGCCCATTCCTGTAGAACTTGCCAGATCAGCATTGAGACGGTTTGAGGCCTCCTGCTGTCCCTCCTGCAGAAGGTTATAGAACTCTCGGACACTTGTTTTCACTAAGTAGAACAAATAGTGTTTGTGGTCTGACTGTCGGCTCCAAGAGAGGCTGGGCTACAAACTGGCACTTGGTATAACTGGTGGTTCTTCTATTTTTACAGCCACGTTTGCTGAATTGATGCTTAAAGAGAAGAAATCCGTGGGCAGTGATACAATCGCATCACTTGAAGAGGGGAAGATGGATGTTTGATTCCTTGTCTGCAGCAAATAAAATAACCTGTATATTGGGTGACCCATCTAGATTGTAAAGCTGCCTCTTAAGAACAATAAAATTGAATTAATGGTAAAGGACTTGCCTCTTTTTTTTTTTTTTTTTTCTTTTTTTTTGGGTCAACTCACAGAACCTGACAGGCTGAAATGGGTCTTGCGGCACATTCTGTACAAGGAGGACAAGGTAGATCTGGGGTTTAGTCACCTGACCAATATCACTGAACTGTATTGATACTTTTGGGCTACTGGGGTATTGAGTTGTGATCAGTAAGGTCACTATTAGTGTTACTATTGGTTAATTATATTCCCTAGTGACAGATCATTGCCCCAAAACTAAGGAGCCACCCAGGCACTTTCCACTGTCCCACCTGCTGGTAAGTGTGTATTACACCTGTATGAGCTGAATCATTCGCACCTGAGCTTGGGCAGAGTCAGAATCCATTCTGTACCCCTCCTGTTTCTATGTCAGGTCAGTATTCAGGGGCAATTTAACCCACTAACCAGAGAAGCATCAGGCTGTGTCTCACTCACTCTCTGGATATTGGTTGATGGTCACAAAGTTGTAGTTAAATTCACTGAGCAGAAGTTACTATAGAACAAAATGTAAGTCACAGCCGGGGGCTCTGGCACTTTGGGGTTTTGCTGAAAAGACAAGTTTATTAGGAACTATATAATCTACAGTCTGGTCATGTCTCTATGGGACCAGACTGTAAATGATATCCTTTATATATGGTGCGTTCTGGCGTCAGAATGTTCTGTTTATAACATGGGTCCCCCAGCTGCCAAATTTGATGCCAGTGTGTTCAAACTGAATTCTGGTGCACCCAACTTGGGTGCCGACCCCCACACCAACATTTCACACAAAATGTAGATTATAATGAATAATATGCCCCTACTGAAATTTATAAAGATTAGAAGTCACCTCAGCGTTATGTGACCTGTATAAACACTAGTACCCCCTCTTGTAAAGTATAAGGATATTATAAATTAGAGTAGTTCCATGATCATATAAAAGTACAAGGCTGAGTGTTTTTATACAGGTCATGGAACTCAGAGGTAACTTCTAATATCCTCATATTTTGCAACTGGGGGTACTTTATTTATTATAATACACAAGTTTCAGTGAGTCATGTGACAAATGACATCACTACTCAGTTTATAACTGATATCAGAATTCAGTTTATGGATAATTTACAGGATATTTATGGCTTGTGTATTATATATCTATAAATTACAGTAGGGGGTACAATATCCACTATATATAATACACAAGCAGTGATACAAGTGTCAGTACATAAAGTATAAGACAGACATGTACAAACATTGAGTTCTAATCCTCAGTGTCTTTTTACAGTCTCTCTACTTCCCTCTGTAGCCTCGTCACATTTATTATTAATTACACGGGAATCAGACGCTCAGTCTCATATAACTGATCTCTGTCTAACCCGATCAGCGCTCACACAATAATGCGCTACAGCCACGCCCCTCCATACACGTCACAGCCACGCCTCTCCCCGTGTCACACAGTGTCTGTAGCCGGTGATGGGCAAATCCCCTGACTCTTTACACAGCCCCGCCCCCACACACGCACAGCCTGCCATTAACCCGTTACACTCACACTCTCCTCTTTGGGGGGAGGAGTTAGAGAAGGGGCGGGGCCCCGCGGGGCTTTTACTTTCGTTTCTTATCGGGGAGGGAAATCCCTGGGCCGCGCGGGACTGGGGAGTCGGATAGTGGTCCCGGGACTCACAGCAGGTAATGGGGCTCGTGGGGCTGCGGGTCGGGTTCTGACAACTCTGTAGTGACCGGGTCGGGTCTCTGCTTCTTCCCTCCTCTCCTGCCTCTCTCTCCCCCTATACCAGAGTTTAGTCAGTAACTCCCCAGCACCCTTGTGTCTCACTGGTGACTCCCCCAGTACTGACCTCTGTTACTGACCCCTCATTCCCTGTACTTCCTGCTCTGGGACTGTTCTCTTTCCCATGGTCAGACAGGACCCTCCCCCTGGGTAAGCGAATCCAATCTCCCCCAGTACTTCCCTCTGTTACTGACCCCTCATTCCCTGTACTTCCTGCTCCGGGGCTGTTCTCTTTCCCATGGTTTACTTGACTAAACCCGATCCTTTCAGTTCCAGTGAGACTGCACAGCCGACACCATGAGTTGCTACAAGAGGGGGGTGCGGGTCTGCGGGGTCCCTGGACATTTGTTCGAAGAGGAGCTTCTCAGAGACAAACTTCTGATTCATTTCTTGCGCCCCAAAAACCAGGGGGGTGAAATTCAGAACCTGTGTTACCCCACAAAGGACAAAGGAGTTGCCATACTGACTTTTGAAGAGGAAGAAGGTACCATGTGTTTCTATAGCACTTGTCTTATTCTATTCGTTGTGTCTGCTCAGCCCTTGTCTATTGCAAGAGAAGTAACGAGTAGCATCCAATCACACGTTTCCTTTTATTATAATCTGCACTCGACCAATGAGAGCTAAATGCTGATTGGTTTGGGGGTTTCATTTCATATCATTTACACCAATTGCTTATATAGCTGTCTATCCCTGGGAATTTCTGTACCTGAAAATGTCCTACATTGTTATACGTATCACTGGGACAGAATGTTCTGTTATACAGATAGCTAGAATCTCAGCTGCCATAAAGCAGGACAGGACTGCTGCTTACAATGGGGATCAGATAGGATCTGTGCAGCCACTGGGACAGAATGCTCTGTTATACAGATAGCTAGAATCTCAGCTGCCATAAAGCAGGACAGGACTGCTGCTTACAATGGGGATCAGATAGGATCTGTGCAGCCACTGGGACAGAATGTTCTGTTATACAGATAGCTAGAATCTCAGCTGCCATAAAGCAGGACAGGACAGGTGCACTATAGTGATGGACTGCAGACAGTTTGTACACAGTCATCGCTAGTCTTATGTTTCAGTCGTTATCAAGCTCATTCATATTTTGGGTTGGTATTAAAATCTGTGGTATTTGGACAAATGGCAGAACCATGGAATCTGAGGATCTCATTACTGACCAATGAGCACACAGCGTGTGATTAGAGGATTCTGTAGGTGGGGGGACTGAATATAATCTGTGGGTTTCATTGTGTTTTCCAGTAGCGGAACGGATCTTAAAGACACAGCATTTGCTCGATGTGAACGGACAGTCGTTTCCGCTGGAAGTGATGCGCCTCCAGGTACTAAACACACAACCCAACCTCATGTCATGTGACTTTAACGCACCAGACGCCTTAAAGGGGTGGCTCACCTTAGATAATATGTTATACAATAGTTCATTCTAAGCAACTTTTCAATTGGCCTTCATTTTTTTCTGTTATTGTTTTTGACTTAATTCCCTTCTTCTTCTGTTGCTTGCCAAATGCTCTGTAAGGCTACAAATGTATTGTTATTGCTACTTTTTATTACTCCTCTTTCCAATCAAGCCCTCTCCTATTCATATTCCAGCCTCTTATTCAGTTCAATGCATGGTTGCTAGGGTTATTTGGACCTTAGCAACCAGATGGCTGAAATTACAAACTGGAGAGCTGCTGAATAAAAAGCTAAATAAGTCAAAAACCACAAATAATAGAAAATGAAAACCAATTGAAAATTGTCTCAGAATATCCCTCTCTACATGATACGAACAGTTAACTACAAGGTGAACACCCCTTTTAAGGCAACAATTATGGGGGCACAGGAGGAGAGCACAACATTTAGCAGACAACTAAGCAGGTCCCAAAAATACACAGACATTGTGTGATTCCCTCCTCAGCTTCAGAATTCAAAATCCAGTCTGTGTGTCTTAGTATTGTGACTTAATTTAAGAGTCAGAACCAGCAGTGCAGGATACAAATTTACAAATACAGCTATGGGATCTATTATCCAGAATGCTAAGGACCTGGGTCTTTCCGGATAAAGGGTCTTTCTGTAACTTGGATCTTTATACCTTAAGTCTACTAAATAATCAAGTAAATATTAAATAAACCCAACAGTCTGGTTTTGCCTCCAATAAGGATCAATTATATCTTAGTTGGGATCAAGTACAAGATACTGTTTTATTATAAAGGAAATCATGTTTTATTTCATTATAATGGAGTCTATGCCAGACGGCTATTCCGTAATTCAGAGCTTTCTGGATAATGGGTTTCTAGATAACGGATCCCATACCTATAGTTTTATTGTCTGTATCATAGTAAAAGTTAATTTCAAGTAGAGATGCACCGAATCCACTATTTGGATTCGGCCGAACCTGCGAATCTTTCGCGATAGATTCGGCCGAATACCGGACCGCATCTGAATCCTAATTTGCATATGCAAATTAGGGGTGGGAAGGGGAAAACATTTTTTACTTCCTTGTTTTGTGACAAAATGTCATGTGATTTCCCTCCCGCCCCTAGTTTGCATATGCAAATTAGGATTCAGTTCGGCCTGGCAGAAGGAATCGGCCGCATCCAAATCCTGCTGAAAAAGGCCGGGGTGGTCACACGGGGTGGTTTCTCTGTCAGCTTATTTTTGGTGTTGACACTTGGGGGACAAACAGTTTTCAGCCCAAAAATATGTGTTTGGTTGTTTTGGGCCAATAAGCACCTGTCCTTCAAAGTCAAAGGGAAGGAACTGCCCTGTGTGACACTCGCTTGTCCCTTTAAAGGAGAAGTAAACCCCTTATTAAAAAAAAAAACCCTACCCTACATAGACCCCTCCTTCCTCAGCCTAGCTGCTACCCCGGGCAAATGCCCCTAACTTTTTACTTACCCGTCGGTGCAGATTCAAGCATCGGAGTTCATGGGCGCCATCTTCTTCTTCGGTCTTCATCAGGTCTTCATCAGGTCTTCTTCTGGAGCTTCGGCAATTTTCACAACTTTCGGCGCATGCACAGTTGACAAAAACCACTCCAACTGCTCATGCGCCGATACGGAACTTACTTCCCAATGAAGACCCAAGAAGAAGATGGCTGCCGTGAACTCCGATGCCATGAATCTGCACCAAGGGGGTAAGTAAAAAGTTAGGGGCACTTGCCTGGGGTAGCAGCTAGGCTGGGGGAGAGGAAGAGGGATGGGGGGGTAGGTTTTTTTTAATAAGGGGTTTACTTCTTCTTTAAGGTCATATAGGACTTTATAGCTTTGGATCAGTAGGATGGAGAGGGGTGTTGGAGGTCCCATTGCCGTTCCTCACTCAGTTTCAATTCATGTCTTGCAGTTCTCCATGCCTGTGATAACCTCCCTGGATCTTAGTCATTTAAAAAACAAAAAGCTCCTGCTGGATTTATTTGAGAAGCACAAAGTCATGATACTGAATAAAAGAGATGAGATGCTCATCATATCTGCCGAATTTGAAGATCTGCGACAATTTAGAAGTGAAATTATGGCCACGGTCCTGACATGTGACACATCCCCCCTGGGCCAGAGGTCACGGAAACAAATATCTGAATCAGGGCCGGAATCCCCAGTGAAGGACAATCTTGGAGTGAAGCCTTCAAGCCAACGACCTTCTGGAAATGATAATAATTTGGAGAAACCCCAGAGCAGAAGGACATCAAGCAGGTCTAATTCCCAGGAGAAACATCCAAGCAGAGCCAGGAGAAGGGAAGCCAATATGGCGCCCACCTTTAGCAATGCTCATAGTTTAGGGCACAGACCCACCACAGATTCAGTTGCCCAAGGTTCAAACCCAACATCAGAAGGTGGAATGTCCTTTAAACTAACAAGGGACCCAATTGTGAGAATGAACAATGACTCTGCCTCACAAATGCTGAGTGACCTCAACCTCGGCTCTTCCACCAACAGGGGCCAACCTTCTATAGAAGCCACCAGAACTACCAGGAACCCATCAGCCATTACAAAAGACTTTCCTTCTCAAGCGTCCCTCGTGAAAAGCTTCTCTGTGGATAAGGATGTCCTTTACTATATTCACATTTTTGAGACGCAGCGTGTCAATGAGGTGCTCAAGAGATGTGCAGTTAATATGCAAGTGGCTGAGGGTGAGGATATTTCCAATGTCACCCTAAAATCCCAGTTCCCCTCCTTAAAATTGCTCTTTTCAGATTGTTGTGATGAAATATTACAGATTTTCAGTGAATGGCAGAGCAATCTAAGGACTGAAGATCTGGATCTGACCCAGTTCCCGACTTTGGAAAGAAGAAAAATGACTGAAGACATTCAGCATCTTGGACGTGCACATGGTGTTGCCATTATTGCTTCTGAGGATGGGTTACACCTTATTGGGGGTCCTTCCCAAATTCACTGGTTAATAGATTGGTGGAAAACAATTGGTCAACCAAGGCCACCAGATGTCGGTCGAGAAGCTGAAGTGAACACACGGGAAATACATTTGCCCCACCCTCCTAATATGGGGAGGAGCTACACAGGTGCTAATGAGAAGAAGACCAACCATGGTGACCAGGACATGACACAAGTCGTAAGGCGGAAGGGCAGTGTAACTGGCAGTCATCAATCTGGCGACTCTATGAGACGTGAAACCAGCACCGAATCCAGTTCAGTTTCCTCCAGAACCAATAGTTACGCCCACGGTATTACTCACCCCAAACCATAAACAAACAGATAGAGGCAGAGCCCTAAATGTGACAATGTAGAACTTTTTATATCATTCCGGCTCATTTAAGCACCGGTACCCCTGAGATTTATAGTTCCACACTTAAAGGGACGCAGTCATGAATTTTATAGTGTTGTTTTTATTTCTAAATGACACTGTTTACACTGCAAATAATTCACTGTACAATATAAAATTTCATTCCTAACCCAACAAGTGTATTTTTTTTTAGTTGTAATATTGGTGTGTAGGTGCGCTCAGGTCATTTTGCCTGGTCATGTGATTTCAGAAAGAGCCAGCACTTTAGGATGGAACTGCTTTCTGGCAGGCTGTTGTTTCTCTTACTCAATGGAACTGAATGTATCTTAGTGGGACCTGGATTTTACTATTGAGGGTTGTTCTTAGATCTACCAGGCAGCTGTTATCTTGTGTTAGGGAGCTGTTATCTGATTACCTCAACCATTCTGTTGTTTGGCTGCTGGGGGGAAAGGAAGGGGGTGATATCACTCCAACTTGCAGAACAGCAGTAAAGCGTGACTGAAGTTTATCTGAGCACAAGTCACGTGACTGGGAGCACCTGGGAAACTGACAATTTGTCTTGCCGCATGTCAGATTTCAAAATTACATATAAAAATCAGTTTGCTATTTTGAAAAACAGATTTCAGTGCAGAATTCTGCTGGAGCAGCACTATTAACTGATGCGCTTTGAAAAAAAACATGTTTTCCCATAACAGTATCCCTTTAAAGGAGAAGGAAAGCTATGGAGGCAGTTTATTGACAATAGAATAGCTACAATAGTGCAAGCTAGCATGCTATATTTATTCTGCAGAATGTTTTACCATACCTGAGTAAAAAGCTCTAGAAGCTCTCTGTTTGTTTAGGATGGCAGCTGCCATATTAGCTTGATGTTACATCATTTCCTGCCTGAGTCTCTCCCTGCTCACTCATAGCTCTGGTCTCAGATTACAGCATGGAGTGGAGAGGAACAAACTGAGCATGCTCAAGCCCTAGCCCTGGAGGTTTAAGCTGAAAACAGGAAGTCTGATACAGAAGCCCATGAGTACACAATAGAAGGAAAGAAATGTGCTGTTTCTTTTGACAGAGGACTCAGAGCAGCATCACTTTGAGGGCCTACTGGTGTATTTATATAGACCTTTCTGATAAAGCTTACTTACTTTTAGCCTTTCCTTCTCCTTTAAGGACCACAATATATTGTGCAATGTTTAGTGGGGCCCGTTGAGCCCAGTACAGGGATTGGCAGATGTGATTGGCTGCTAATACTTTCCATTCTGTGCCTTCACTACAAGTTATAGAAATACAGTAGAACCCCCATTTCATATTTTCAGGGGACCAGAAGAAAAATAAATATATAAATATATATATATATATATATATATATATATATATATATATATATAAAACTGAGTTTTCTCTACAGGGATACAGGAGATACGTATAGTACATATGTGTGATGTACTGGGTATAACACGCGTGTAGCAAATCCTGTACATGTCGCTTTGGTTAATAAATGATTATTAGTCATGAGACGGATCTGTGTTTAGTGTGAATGTCGTACTCACGGGGGGGGCTGAAGTGGCAGTTTATACACTGATTCCAATACTGACAATCCCTTGGCACGGGCACAAGTGTGGGGGGCAGGGAGTGGGCACAGACAGGACAGGAGGAAAGGAGATTTCAGCATCAGCATAGGAAGGGTCTTTTTACTATATGGGCAGTCAGATTATGGTGGGAAGTCAGAGAGGTGGAAGGGAGGGATTGTTGAGTGGTGCATATAAATACAGAGCTGTACTGAGAGGCAGAGTGTTAGACACACAGTGTGTTAGTGCTGCGCTGGTGAAACACAACCAGTCTGATACAACTCTGAGCGGAACGAGGATTAAGTGACTCCTACTGTATGTACCACAAGTCACACCAGATCTGAGAGCCGACGGGAAGGAAGACTTTCTCCTTTACACAGTTTATTAGATCTGTACCACTTGCACTCCCTGATACACACACACACTGTTACACACACACACACACTGATACACACACACACTGATACACACACACACACTGATACACACACACACTGATACACACACACACACTGATACACACACACACTGATACACACACACTGATACACACACACACACACACACTGATACACACACACACTGATACACACACACACACTGATACACACACACACACACTGATACACACACTGTTACACACACACACTGATACACACACACACTGATACACACACACACACTGATACACACACACACACTGTTACACACACACACACTGATACACACACTGATACACACACACACTGATACACACACACACACACACTGATACACACACACACTGATACACACACACACACACACTGATACACACACACTGATACACACACACACTGATACACACACACACACTGATACACACACACACACACACTGATACACACACTGTTACACACACACACTGATACACACACACACACTGATACACACTGACACGCATCAGAGGATGAAGCACCCAATGGTGCAAAACGCGTCAGGAGGGTGTGGCCTGTATGGAGACAATAGTGGGACACTGCCAAGTGGTATGTAAGAAATTAATCATTTAACACTGTTTGAATTGATTTGGGTGATTTTGCACTAATAAATGTCTGAGAGAGTGAGTGAGTGAGTTAACATGCATTTCTGCTTTGATATTATTATGTTATGCTATCGGACCCAAGCATGATACTCACTCCTAGATATAACCATATTATATTTGATATAAACTTATTCACTGGTGTGAACTAAAATCCTATTCTGCAACCCCAATGCAGCTTCATATATATCTGTGTATCTCAATCACCTATGCTCCTCTCATTTTGTAACTGCAATAGTCTTGTAACCAGATTAACAAGTGGGGTAACAGTCACCCTGCTATAGTTCCAGGGGTACCCAGGGTACAAATAAACACTCACCCCAAATCTCCCCCTAACTGACCTTCAGACTGGGCCCCCTTAGCTCATAACAAGGTTACAGATATATAGAAACATTGGGGTGTCACCCTGCTATAGTTCCAGGGGTACCCAGGGCACAAATAAACACTCACCCCAAATCTCCCCCTAACTGACCTTCAGACTGGGCCCCCTTAGCTCATAACAAGGTTACAGATATATAGAAACATTGGGGTAACAGTCACCCTGCTATAGTTCCAGGGGTACCCAGGGTACAAATAAGCACTCACCCCAAATCTCCCCCTAACTGACCTTCAGACTGGGCCCCCTTAGCTCATAACAAGGTTACAGATATATAGAAACATTGGGGTAACAGTCACCCTGCTATAGTTCCAGGGGTACCCAGGGTACAAATAAACACTCACCCCAAATCTCCCCCTAACTGACCTTCAGACTGGGCCCCCTTAGCTCATAACAAGGTTACAGATATATAGAAACATTGGGGTAACAGTCACCCTGCTATAGTTCCAGGGGTACCCAGGGTACAAATAAACACTCATCCCAAATCTCCCCCTTCATATCTTAATACAGGAAGGTATAGGATAAAAAGTCCCCCTTCCAAGGGTAACAGTGCAACAACCTGGGGGGCACAACTGTGGAAATTGTCTCAGCCAAAAGACCAAGAGCTTACAATCAAGATATCTCCTACAAAAAAATACTCCAAGCTCTGCCCCTTTGTTTTCAGTCTGGCAAAGACTAGTGCCCCTTTAATTTTGTTGCTGTTTCTGTACATTGATGGGAAAGCGGGTTCTCCTGGGAGCATGGGGAGGTGCAAGAGAGCTGAGCCAGCGAATGGGAATCAGTGGGAAGTTCCATGTGACAGTTGTCAGTGACAGCGGGAGATATGAGTGTGAGCGCACTTCTTGATTCTCACTATTACTTAGCCTCACAATGACAGAGAATTGGGCACGCAGCACTTTCACATTAACCCCGACAGTGCCAGACAGCGTTCACACCCCATTGGGTTAAATGCTGGCACTTTTTATTTAACCATTTTAAGCAAAATTTTGCACTTTGCCCAGAGTTGGTAAATAAGCCCTTTAGTTGTCACTTTGTGCTACAACGTGGGAATCAATCCTGGTACTATAATTGCTTTCTGGCAAACACCATAAGCCATATTTTGCTTTATGGCAAACATGAATAGGAGCAATGTTCCATTGGATTTACAGCACTGCCGTCTGGAGAGGCCTGAGCAAGTCTCCTCTCACCCCACTCGTGTTCTCCTTCACCCGCAGGTTCGAGAGGGGCAGGATTTACACCTACATTGGGGAAGTTGTGGTGTCAGTGATCCCCTACACATCCATGGAACTGTACGGCAAAGTAATGATTGACTTTTACCGGGGTCGGGAGTTGTACGAGCGCCCCCCCACACCTTTACGCCATTGCAGACGCCGCATATAAAGCCATGAAGCCCCGAGCTAAGGACACCTGTATTGTTATATCAGGTAATGAGGAAGGAAAGGGTTAATCAATTCAGCTCTCAGTTCTATTTACTCCAAGAGATGGGACTTTACTGCTGACCATAGTTACAGATATTCTCATTCATTCATAGTTAGAGATATTGTAAGACGTGTCGGGAGATTACCGGCTCCCTTTACCTCCCAGCGTCTCTCGAGCAGTCCTGGTAGCGCGCACATCCGGGTTCCCGGTCCGATTGACGCCTGCTTTCTGACTTCGATTCCTGCCGCGTGCCTTGAACTTTTTGCCTGATCCTCGACCATGTCTCTTCTAAATCCTTGCCGGTACCTCGTTTACGGACTTGTTGTTTTGTTATGCACTTTCCCCAAAAGGGCATCGGTAACGCCGGAATCCGCAGGGATCCCCCGTGCATTCAGAGTGTAACCATCCCTAAGCGAGGTTCTTGATAACGAGATTGTTGCAGATATTCTTATTCATTCATAGTTACAGATATTCTTGAACAGCATTTACATGAGTGTTATATACAATCCAAGGTTAATCCTTGGGATGGAAAAGGGTCTGCCTGGGCTCCAGTAGGAATCCCCAGTACTCACCTAGTCATGGGGCTCTAATTCTCTGTACTTTCTACCCCTGGGCTGCTCTCCTTCCCATGTGCAGTAAGTGGAGGGCACTTACACCGCTGCATTAAAAGGGCGTACAATATTACAATGGGGGTGCTAAGGCAGAGGTAACCTCCCCATTTAACATACACTCTATTTCTGGAATACTCTGCACACCCTATGAATAATACAATGCACTTACCTGGTAGTAATCCATAAAATATGCTGCTCTCTTTCCCATGTTTATGGGACCAAGGAAAAGCAATGTAAAGCAGTGTACGCTGCTCTCTTCCCCATATTCATGTTCCTGGTGTAAAACAGTATGGAGCTCCGGACACAAGAGCTAGCGCTTCCTGTAAATGGGAATATGTTGTATAAAAACGTGAGGCAACACATAACTACCTCCTACCAGCAAAATGAAAAAAGTAAAGGTTGTAAAAAACAGGCTCAGACAATGCAGATATTGTGCTGCAAGGTTATATATATATATAACATATATTACACATATTACACATATTACACATATTACACATATTACATATATTACATTTATTACTCATATTACACATATTACACATACTAAACATATTACACATATTACATTTATTACACATATTAAACATATTACACATATTACACATATTAAACATATTACACATATTAAACATATTACACATATTAAACATATTAAACATATTACACATATTAAATGTATTACATATATTACACATATTACACATATTACACATATTAAACATATTACACATTACACATATTACACATATAACACATATTACATATATTACACATATTAAACATATTACACATATTATACATATTACACCTATTAAACATATTTCCCGTATTTCCCGTATTTCCCGTATTACACGTATTACACGTATTACATGTATTACACATATTACATATAACTCCAACCTCCGTGATGTGACCTCACATTGTTACAATTGGTGAACTGTGAAATCACACGTTACTCCATAGTGTCCATATTGATCATGAGTTTATTTGTAGTCTAATGCCAAGTCCATAAAGGTCCACTTGACTCCTTAATTTAGCACAAAAGTCAATACTGTATATAATTGTGTGTCCTATTTTATATAGTGAACTTATTGCACGAGGCTAAAGTTTGAGCTTGTCAATAGCAGCAATGATCCAGGACTTCAAACTTGTCACAGGGGGTCACCATCTTGGAAAGTGTCTGTGACACTCACATGCTCAGTGGGCTCTGATTGGCTGTTGAGAAGCTAAGCTTAGGGCTCGTCACTAATTATCCAGCAGAAAATGAGCTTCCCTGGCTGTAATATAAGCTGATGCTACAGGTTTGCTGATTATTCAATTCTGATGCTAATTGCACTGGTTTCTGTGCTGCCATGTAGTAATTATGTGTATTAATTACTAATCAGCCTTATATTGTGACATTTCTATTCTATGTGTACTGTATATTGTAAGTGGGTCCCTACGCTCAGTAAGTGACAGCAGCACAGAGCATGTGCAGTGAATCAGCAGAAAAGAAGATGGGGAGCTACTGGGGCATCTTTGGAGACACAGATCTTTACTGCTAAAGGGCTGTGGTTGCCTTGGGCTGGTACAGAAGCACAAAACATCATGTACAACATTTCTACCTACTTCTTTAGTAGGGTCTAGAGATTTTTTTATAGTGCCCCAGGATTTCCAGCTGCTTCTTTATGATACATCTATTGGAAAACACATTTTGACTTTCAAGTTTCTTAAAAATGTCTGAAAGTTTGTTTTCCACTCAGTGGATCCAACCTGATATGTAGGAACAAAACTTGGTAAAGAGACACTTTGCTCAATACATGTTGTGTTAATAAACCTTGAGCAAAGTATCAGCAGTTTCTGAGTTTGTTTTTCACAACCTTTACCTTTTTTCATTGGTATTTACTTCACTTGGGACAGAAGCGTTGGGACAGGTATTCAACTTGCAACTTGTACAAACCCATTTTTTCCTCCTACCAGCAAAAGGCATTATAGTTCAGGGGAATACTAACATATTATGGGTAGTGATGGGCGAATTTATTCGCCAGGCGCGAATTCGCGACGAATTTGCGCGATTCGCCGCCAGCGAATAAATTCGCGAAACACCCACAAAAATTTGCGGAAAAAATTTGCCGGCGTCAAAAACGAGACGCCGGCGCAAATTCGCCCGTCACTAATTATGGGATCTCTTTGTACAGACTATGAGCAAACTAAGGGGACTGTTCCTGCTGAATTGTGCTTAGTACAGGGAATACCTATGCTGCCATAGTTTTATGGGATCTCTCTGTACAGACTATGAGCAAACTTAGGGGACTGTTCCTGCTGAATTGTGCTTAGTACAGGGAATACCTATGCTGCCATAGTTTTATGGGATCTCTCTGTACAGACTATGAGCAAACTTAGGGGACTGTTCCTGCTGAATTGTGCTTAGTACAGGGAATACCTATGCTGCCATAGTTTTATGGGATCTCTCTGTACAGACTATGAGCAAATTTAGGGACTGTTCCTGCTGAATTGTGCTTAGTACAGGGAATACCTATGCTGCCATAGTTTTATGGGATCTCTCTGTACAGACTATGAGCAAACTTAGGGGACTGTTCCTGCTGAATTGTGCTTAGTACAGGGAATACCTATGCTGTCATAGTTTTATGGGATCTCTCTGTACAGACTATGAGCAAATTTAGGGACTGTTCCTGCTGAATTGTGCTTAGTACAGGGAATACCTATGCTGCCATAGTTTTATGGGATCTCTCTGTACAGACTATGAGCAAACTTAGGGACTGTTCCTGCTGAATTGTGCTTAGTACAGGGAATACCTATGCTGCCATAGTTTTATGGGATCTCTCTGTACAGACTATGAGCAAACTTAGGGACTGTTCCTGCTGAATTGTGCTTAGTACAGAGGAATACCTATGCTGCCATAGTTTTATGGGATCTCTCTGTACAGACTATGAGCAAACTCAGGGACTGTTCCTGCCGAATTGTGCTTAGTACAGGGGAATACCTATGCTGCCATAGTTTTATGGGATCTCTCTGTACAGACTATGAGCAAACTTAGGGACTGTTCCTGCTGAATTGTGCTTAGTACAGGGAATACCTATGCTGCCATAGTTTTATGGGATCTCTCTGTACAGACTATGAGCAAACTTAGGGGGCTGTTCCTGCTGAATTGTGCTTAGTACAGAGGAATACCTATGCTGCCATAGTTTTATGGGATCTCTCTGTACAGACTATGAGCAAACTTAGGGGACTGTTCCTGCTGAATTGTGCTTAGTACAGGGGTAATACCTATGTTAGCATTCTTAGCATTTAGTTACAATATATTATGTGTATATTTGAGATATGGCTGTGCAAGTACAGTGAATTAGGGCACATATATTGCACATATAATATGAGACACCTGCTGTTCCTCTGGATAAACATATAGTGAGTATCACCATTCCCCAGTTTCTTGCACCATTAGCAGCTGCTGTGTTTTCCCATTCAGGAGAGAGCGGCCCTGGGAAGACAGAAGCCAGCAAGTATATCACGCAGTATTGAGCCGCCATCACCAACCCAACCCAGCGCCAGGAGGTGGAAAGGTAAGTTGCTCTGGGTTAATTAAATTGTCCAAATGCCTCTTATACAGGCAGAGAAATAAGAGTCTATCAGAGTATAAAGCTTGGGAGGCAGTATACATTTCTACAGTATAATTAAGCAGTGATATTCCTTTAAAGGAATTGTTCAGTGTAAAAATAAAAACTGGGTAAATAGATAGGCTGTGCAAAATAAAAAATGTTTCTAATATAGTTAGTTAGCCAAAAATGCAATGTATAAAGGCTGAAGTGATTTGATGTATAACATGTCAGTCAGAACTCCACTTCCTGCTTTTCAGCTCTCGTGGTTTACACTGACTGGTTACCCTGGTTACCAGACAGTAACCAATCAGAGACTTGGGGGGGGGGCACATGGGTCATTTCTGTTGCTTTTGAATCTGAGCTGAATGCTGAGGATCAATTACAAACTCACTGAACAGTTATGTACCATGTGGCCCCCCTTCAAGTCACTGACTAACTCAGAGTTATAGAGCTGAAAAGCAGGAAGTTGAATTCTGGCTGTTTTATTAGACATCTGTTCACTCCAACCTTTATATATTACATTTTTGGCTAACTAACTATATTAGAAACATTTTTTATTTTGCACAGCTTATCTATTTACCCAGTTTTATTTCTACACTGAACAATTCCTTGAAGCACCTATCCTACTATTTATCCAGAGTAAATAATGTCCTGTTGAAGTCTAACTGCGTCCTGGAAGCCTTTGGCAACACCAAGACCAACCGCAATGACAATTCCATCGGCTTCGGCAAGTACATGGACATCAACTTCGACTTCAAAGGCGACCCCACTGGGGGACACATCAATAATTGGGGAAATGGGGACCTGTGGCTCCTTGAAAGAGGCGCTATACCAACCTCAGCCAGCAGGTAGTGCTATTTAGCTGCTCTGTATGTTGCTTGGAGGGGGCATTTTTTACTTGGACCAACTTCAGGCAGCAGGTGGCGCTGTTCTGAGTGCTGAGAATAGGGAGCAGCCCAGAAACAGGGAGCACTGAGGCGGGAGATTCAATTTATTGACCTGGGGGTGGGTACTAGGACAAATAATACAATTAATTTCACATAGGCTTATCCTATAATTAATTGGGCTTTGTTATCTTTTGGGCTTTTACAGACAAACCTTTTTACCTGCGCTCCCCTGTGTTCCAGTTTTATGCGTAGGGGAGCACAGGAGTAGACGCGCTGAATTCTTTTCAATGGGGCTGTACTCACACAGACGCATGTAAGCGCCGTACGCAGGTTGGGACGCAGCATGTTGCATTTTTCCTGCGTTCGGCGCTTACATGCGTCTGTGTGAGCACAGCCCCATTGAAAAGAATTCAGCGCGTCTACTCCTGCTCTCCCCTGCGGCTGAACGCATGAAACCAGAACACAGGGGAGCGCAGGTAAAAACGCTCGTCTGTTAATAGCCCTAAAGATAACAAAGCCCAATTAATTATAGGATAAGCCTATGTGAAAAAATGTGGCACTAGTACAGGAGCACACCTGGCAGTTTGTTATGAGCTTCTAGAATTAGGGATGCACCGAATCCAATTTTTTGGATTCGGCCGAACCCCCAAATCCTTTGCAAAAGATTCGGCCGAATACCGAACCGAATCCGAACCCTAATTTGCATATGCAAATTATGGGTGGGAAGGGGCAAACCTTTTTTACTTCCTTGTTTTGAGACAAAAAGTCATGTGATTTCCCTCCCCACCCCTAATGTACATATGCAAATTAGGATTCGGATTTGGTTCGGCCAGGCAGAAGGATTCAGCCGAATCCGAATCCTGCTTTAAAAGGCAGAATCCTGGCCGAATCCCAAACCGAATCCTGGATTCGTTGCATCCCTATCTAGAATGTCTCTGTCTGGTCTTCTCTTTGTCTCATTTCAGTCTCGTGTCCTAAAGCAGCACCCGGGGGAGAGGAACTTCCACTCTTTCTACCAGGTACCTGAACTGCACCCTAACAATGATTGGGGTAATTGCTTTCTCCTAATTAGTGTCAGACGGAGGCTGTGCCAGAACTTGCGTTTAGTCTTGTGGGCAGTTGCGTTGCTATAGAGCAGAGATCAAGAAAGAAGAACAGAGACACTGGAGCCAGTGGGGATGAGATTCCTGAATTCCTCAAGTTCCTGAATTGTTACGCTCAATAAACATCTTATTTGGCTAATTTGGGGATCTTAAAGATTTCTGCTCTGGTGCCCTCCAGCTTCTAGTGATATCACTGCCTGGGATGCTGAGCCCTAGATTTGCTCCTGGGTCCCCAACCAGCACAAACATAAACACCCGCATTATAAACATTGGAATCAAGGGATGTGTTTGATCCCCAGGCCATAAAGTGCATTGAGTGACCAAGTCCCGCCCACAAGGTTCCTCATTGTGATCCCGCCCCCTCACTGAGTCAGCTGGTAACTATAATTCCGTGGATCCAAAGCTACGGCAGATCAGTATTGCGCATTATATGGGTGCAGCAAGAATTATATCCCCCAACAATGTTGTCTCTATACTTCTATATAGTGGCTCCTATAATAAAGAGGTGTATATCATTTTATATAATAATATAATACACAAAAGCCATGAATATCTTGTAAATGATATCCTTATAAACGGTGAGTTCTGATGTCATTTCTGTCACATGACTCATTGAAACTTGTGTATTATAATAAATAAATTACCCCCAGTTGTAAAATATGAGGATATTAGAAGTCACCTCGGAGTTCCATGACCTGTATAAAAACATTCAGCCTTCGGCCTCGTACTTTTATATGGTCATGAAACTCCTCGGTAACTTATAATATCCTTATATTTTACAAGAGGGGGTACTTTATTCATTATATAAATAGCAATATAGACAAAATATCCTATAAAGAGGGATTTAGTTAAAAATGTGCAGCTCCTCATTCCCAGGCCCCTTCTCCTCCCAATAACAATTTCTTCCTGCAGCTTCTCCGAGGGGCTTCTGATGAGCAGCGGAACTCATTGCACCTCCAGAGAGACCCCGAATTCTACACATTCACCAGGGACGGCATCACACTCAACAACGTATGTAATGCCCAGCTACACCCTCCTCTTCCTCTCCAACAGCTGAACTAGTCCATTACGTACAGTATATCCCTATGGGCTTAGGAATATGTGGGTTACACTGTCCCTACTATATTAGGGGTGTGGGGTCCCTAATTTACTAACTGGGGCAAAACAATAAAAAGTCTTGTATCTTCCACCTGCCATTTCCCATAGTATCTTCATATGCAAAGTGAAGCCCTCAGGGAACTGTGCGCAACTGAAGGGAATGTGAATCGACAACCACCTCCTGCCCACAGCACCCCTACATTGCACCCCTACATTGCACCTCTACATTGCACCCCCTACATTGCACCTCTACATTGCACCCCATACATTACACCCCTACATTGCACCCCTACATTACACCCCTACATTACACCCCTACATTGCACCCCTACATTGCACCCCTACATTACACCCCTACATTGCACCCCTACATTACACCCCTACATTACACCCCTACATTACACCCCTACATTGCACCCCTACATTACACCCCTACATTACACCCCTACATTACACCCCTACATTGCACCCCTACATTACACCCCTACATTGCACCCCTACATTGCACCCCTACATTACACCCCTACATTGCACCCCTACATTACACCCCTACATTACACCCCTACATTACACCCCTACATTACACCCCTACATTGCACCCCTACATTGCATCAGGCACAGTTCTACTCCATTTTCTAACAGCAACAAAATTGTATTCCGGGATTGTAAAAAGCAACATTGTAAAGCAATTTATATCAGATGAACTGGAATTATGGGGGGAAAAAGATCAGAATAAATAATATTTCTGCTTATTTATGAAGCTAAACACCAGGGGGCAGCCTTGCACCACTCACTATAGGAATGAGCTTATTGTTCTGTTTGTGATGCACTGCAGCTTCTCCTCCAGCAAATCATTTACCAACTGATTGTGTTCCCTTCTACACTCTCTGTATCCCAATGTACCCCAGATACCCTCACTGTATCCCCCATATTATCCCAATGTACCCCCAGATACCCTCACTGTATCCCCCATATTATCCCAATGTACCCCCAGATACCCTCACTGTATCCCCCATATTATCCCAATGTACCCCCAGATACCCTCACTGTATCCCCCATATTATCCCAATGTACCCCAGATACCCTCACTGTATCCCCCATATTATCCCAATGTACCCCCAGTTAACCTCACTGTATCCCCCCAATGCCAAGTCTTCTCACTGAGTACATATGGACAGACAGGCCCATCAGCTCATATATTTTCTCTTGTCCCGCACTTTCCCATTAATGACAAGTCGAGCTTTAAGGCTGTACTGGATTCTATGAAGGTGATGGGGTTCAGCCCAGAGGAGGTGGACTCAATGTACAGTGGCAGCTTTTCTTCATCTTGTGAGCAGACCCCCCCATGTGACTCAGTGATCGTAGACAACGACAAGCTGGTGGCCCACATTGCCCAGCTGACCCATTGCCCAACTGACAGGGTCCAGAAGAGCCTCCTCTATAGAATGGTGACGACTGGGGGTGGAGACGTCCTCGAAAAAGGTCCCAATATGAAGGAGGCCAATTACGCCAGGGACACCTGTGCCAAGGTGAGGGGCGGGGCTTGTGTATAGAGAATTAACTGGTAGGGCAGGAAGAGCATTGGGCCCTCAGCCTCAGGTGGGCGAGGGGTAAATATAACTAAAAGAAAGACGGGCATAATACATTGTGTTCAGTATATACATGAGAGGGTGCTGGGAGTTGGACAGGTTGGACATTTGTAATATCGTCAACCCTTAAAGGGGTGGTTCACCTTGAAGTTAACGTTAGTATATTATAGAATGGCCAATTCTAAGCAACTTTACAATTGG
Source organism: Xenopus petersii (assembly GCA_038501925.1). Classification (NCBI taxonomy): domain Eukaryota; kingdom Metazoa; phylum Chordata; class Amphibia; order Anura; family Pipidae; genus Xenopus; species Xenopus petersii. The sequence goes on along the minus strand of CM076682.1, from coordinate 163,070,955 downwards.
TCTTCATTATTAATTGTTTATAGTTTTTGAATAAATTGCCTTCTTCTTCTGACTCTTTCCAGCTTTCAAATGGGGGGGGGGTCACTGACCCCATCTAAGAACAAATGCTCTGTAAGGCTACAAATGTATTGTTATTGCTACTTTTTATTCCTCGTCTTTTTATTCAGGCCTCTCCTATTCATATTCCAGTCTCTTATTCAAATCAATGTGGGGTTGCTAAGGGAATTTGTACCCTAGCAACCAGGCTGCTGAAATTGCTGCTGAATAAAAAGCTAAACAAAACCTCAAATAATAAAAACTGAAAAACAATTGCAAATTGAATATCACTCTCTACATCCTACTAACAATAAACTCAAAGATGAACAACCAATTTAAGCCAATCACAGTGAATTTCCCTGTATGGCCCTGCTAGGGATCCTGGGAAAACCAGTTAGTGTAGAGCACATGATTGGTTCATCCTTCAAAAGGAAATACACTCTAATCATAAGAAACGCTTGTCTTCACTTTACTTGCTCTTCAGAGAATATTATTTTGTGCCCAGAGCATTATCTCCCTCTCGACACAAACACAGTATTTATGAGTGGAAATATGATATATGAGTAGGGTAGGGTATTTCACAGGCCTGGCTGCTAAAAATGATGGTTGATCCCAATGTTATTAATAGGGAATAAAGATAAATATATAGGAAGGTCAGTGATCCCAATGTTATTAATAGGGAATAAAGATAAATATATAGGAAGGTCAGTGATCCCAATGTTATTAATAGGGAATAAAGATAAATATATAGGAAGGCCAGTGATCCCAATGTTATTAATAGGGAATAAAGATAAATATATAGGAAGGTCAGTGATCCCAATGTTATTAATAGGGAATAAAGATAAATATATAGGAAGGTCAGTGATCCCAATGTTATTAATAGGGAATAAAGATAAATATATAGGAAGGTCAGTGATCCCAATGTTATTAATAGGGAATAAAGATAAATATATAGGAAGGTCAGTGATCCCAATGTTATTAATAGGGAATAAAGATAAATATATAGGAAGGTCAGTGATCCCAATGTTATTAATAGGGAATAAAGATAAATATATAGGAAGGCCAGTGATCCCAATGTTATTAATAGGGAATAAAGATAAATATATAGGAAGGTCAGTGATCCCAATGTTATTAATAGGGAATAAAGATAAATATATAAGAAGGTCAGTGATCCCAATGTTATTAATAGGGAATAAAGATAAATATATAGGAAGGCCAGTGATCCCAATGTTATTAATAGGGAATAAAGATAAATATATAGGGAGGTCAGTGATCCCAATGTTATTAATAGGGAATAAAGATAAATATATAAGAAGGTCAGTGATCCCAATGTTATTAATAGGGAATAAAGATAAATATTTAGGAAGGTCAGTGATCCCAATGTTATTGATAGGGAATAAAGATAAATATATAGGAAGGCGTAGGCCTAGATATAAGAGTAATATCACATCATTGCAGACAAAGAGGCTTTTCTGTTGGATTGTGGGTCGGATTAACAATGTGATAGAAGTGAAGAATTACGACGCCCGAATCGACGGCAAAAATATGGTGATATGAGTTTTGGATATTTACGGCTTTGAGATTTTTGAAAACAACAGGTGAGCGAGGCAGGAGCTGGTGTGATATTTCCCGGCATGTGGCCCCCGAGCTCAGGCTCCTGATATTGCAGCCAGGTGCATGCTGGGAACTGTCGCACAGAAAGGAAACAAGAGTCACAGCGGGAGATTCACATTCTGTGCCGACCTCCTTCTCTCCTGCTCAATGAACAGCCGGGGGTCCGGACACTACTGACAGGTGGATCAGAGTCACGTGTCCTGAATGCTCAGTACTGACAATACACAGCTCAGTGCATATTTCAGGAATGAAAGGGGAACTCCACCCTATAATGGAAAAAATATAATCCTAAGAAGTATTTGTCTGTCCCTCTATCAGGTTCTGACTCTTGAACAATGTGTCACAAGTCAGGCCTGAGACAAACCCTACTCATTTCTGCCAGGATTGTGAGTAGGGCCAGTGGAGGTCCAGAGGCTCACCGGGGCTTCTGCCACAGGGCCACACTGCTTCCCCCTCTGGGGTCCCCCACCCCCCCACCAGGAACCCCTACCTCTTTCACCACCCCCCTAGAGGTCCCCTCTCTGGTCCCCTATGCATACCTGTGCATGGGTGCCATGAGATCAGGGGGAAGTGCGGGCCCCAGGCGGGGGTGGGTCTGGGTTAGTTTGGCCCACTAGTTTTTTACCCAGTGTCCCGCTGGCCCAGTCCAACCCTCGGTAGTGCTACAAATACCTGTAGCCAATCAAAGAATTAGAATCTTTAAAACCTTGGGCCAACGGTCCAGCCATAGTCGTAAGGGAATCCTATTTATAGGCAATCGGAGCAGAAACACATTTACAGGACTTGAACAACCAATCAGAGCATTCACACTTACAGAAGGATAAACTAACCATTAGCCTGTCTTACATGTGATTGTAATGAATCTTACGTGTGATTGTAATGAATCTTACGTGTGATTGTAATGAATCTTACGTGTGATTGGAATGAATCTTACATGTGATTGGAATGAATCTTACGTGTGATTGGAATGAATCTTACGTGTGATTGGAATGATTCTTACATGTGATTGGAATGAATCTTCTTTGTGATTGGAATGAATCTTACGTGTGATTGGAATGATTCTTACATGTGATTGGAATGAATCTTACGTGTGATTGGAATGATTCTTACATGTGATTGGAATGAATCTTCTTTGTGATTGGAATGAATCTTACGTGTGATTGGAATGATTCTTACATGTGATTGGAATGAATCTTACGTGTGATTGGAATGAATCTTACGTGTGATTGGAATGAATCTTACGTGTGATTGGAATGAATCTTATGTGTGATTGGAATGAATCTTACGTGTGATTGGAATGAATCTTACGTGTGATTGGAATGATTCTTACATGTGATTGGAATGAATCTTACGTGTGATTGGAATGAATCTTACGTGTGATTGGAATGAATCTTACGTGTGATTGGAATGAATCTTATGTGTGATTGGAATGAATCTTACGTGTGATTGGAATGAATCTTACGTGTGATTGGAATGAATCTTATGTGTGATTGGAATGAATCGTACATGTGATTGACGGGAAGGCTTTGGAGACAGGATCAGCAGTGCAGCAGGGGAAGCAATAAGTGAGTGGGTGAATCACATTATTTCAGGGCCCTTCAACTGCCAGAGTCTTGTTGCTGGAGAGAAATAGAAATAGATTGGAGGCCATGGGGGGGGGAGTGATTGTGATTATTGTGCTGCACGTGGGATCTGTGTTGTTGTGCCTGTCAGACACGTGGCCTCACATTCTACAGGAGATCAGAATCCATTTAACTCTATAGGGACCCAAACCCGCCTGTAAATAATGCACTGACCTGTGTATGTAGGAAAGGGCAAAATTAACTAATAAGGGACAGGCCTTCCTGTGGTATGATATTCAGCACCACGGGCAGCTCCCATACACTGATGATTATAATATGTGCTCCTTGGAAAACAAGTGCAAGAGACGTGGCCCATCCAGAGCAGAGAATCTAGTGCAGGACTGGTTGCCAGTGTGGGCCTCTAAATGATTCCTGTGGCTCTCAGACTGCTCAAGGCTTTTGAATTAAGTGCTGGGCTATAAGAGCAGCGGTGCTGAATGGTGCTGAGGTGGCAGAGAGGGATCCCCCATAATGACTGATGGTACAGCCCACAAACAATGGCCTATTGCTGTAGATAGAGCTGAACGTGGGGCTACTGAGCTGTTAAGCGACTCAGACACAATAGAAAGAAAGGAATAGACGGATTATTCACCCCAAACTGTGACCTGTGAAATTACCCAGCGCTCTCTGCTATTAATCTTCTGCCCTCATGATACGGCTCAGTCCCCATTTTCTACATTTTTGACCCTGTGAATTGATGTGACCCCCGGTGTCATTGTACATTGGGACTGGGCTAATTACAGAAAAAGCACACGAGGGACACTGGGGTATAACTTGCTCAGAACTCGCATTTAATTATAGAACTGTTGGTGCTGCTGCATTTCTATCCACAGAACAACCCAATGATATCACACTGTCAGGCATGTGCACCCGGACCCAACTGGGAAAGCGGTGAGATTATCCTAATGACACATTAAGATTTATGCTTCTCGTGAAACTTTGGTTTTCCGTATCTCTTCGTTATGTCATTGCTTAAAGGGATACTGTCATGGGAAAATTTTTTTTTTTCAAACTGAATCAGTTAATAGTGCTGCTCCAGCAGAATCCTGCACTGAAATCCATTTCTCAAAAGAGCAAACTGATTTTTTTATATTCAATTTTGAAATCTGACGTGGGGCTAGACATTTTGTCAATTTCCCAGCTGCCCCCAGTCATGTGACTTGTGCTCTGATAAACTTCAATCACTCTTTACTGCTGTACTGCAAGTTGGAGTGATATCACCCCCTCCCTTCCCCCCCCCCCCCAGCAGCCAAACAAAAGAACAATGGGAAGGTAACCAGATAGCAGCTCCCTAACACAAGATAACAGCTGCCTGGTAGATCTAAGAACAACACTCAATAGTAAAAACCCAAATTGAGTTACATTGAGAAGGAAAAACAGCAACCTGCCAGAAAGCATTTCTCTCCTAAAGTGCAGGTACAAGTCACATGACCAGGGGCAGCTGGGAAATTGACAAAATGTCTAGCCCCATGTCAGATTTCAAAATTGAATATAAAAAAATCTGTTTTCTCTTTTGAGAAATGGTTTTCTGTGAAGAATTCTGCTGGAGTAGCACTATTAACTGATACGTTTTGAAAAAAACTTGTTTTCCGATGACAGGATCCTTTTAATGCTACTGTGTCTTGGGCACATTGATAAGGAGGAGTTTCTTCTATGCATGTTTGATAGGAACAGGAAATCTAATGAAATAACTTCTTCTGCTCTCAGAAACATTCTTTTTTTTTAGGCAGTAGCCTGACTTAAAATTAGCCATTAGACCTCTCTTGTCTTTATTCTCCTACCCTAGACTCCTTCAGTTCACATTCAGACCTTGAGATGCTTATGGAAGTCATCTGCCACTTTGTATCGTAGTTTGTCCAGAAGGGGCTGATTCTAGTGGTGTCTGGAGCTTTTGCAGCAATGTCATTTGGCAAGGATTTTAGAAGAAAATGGTGTATTTATTGCATGTTCCCCTAGTGGCACAGTATAGAACTTCTTCCTAGCAGCCATACAGCATTCAAACATTAATTAGCTTTGATTGGCTCATGGAAATTCTGAATAATACACAAAGAAACATTTGCTGTGACTTTATTGGTGTCAGGAGAATCATTTGCAGAGGTTTCTGGGATGTTATCCAGTTATCCTCTTAGTGACCAGAGGAATCCCGGGAAGGATGGTGCCGTCGATATACTGTGCCTCTCACTAAAGGGATTACTGTCACCCGTCTGAATTGGAACAGATGTCACACATTTGGGCTTTACATGGGTCACATTAATTCACATTAATTCCCTCTGTGATTTATGGCTTTAGACTATAAAGTGATTTATTATATCCGCTGCCGCCTGATAAGCAGATGGTGCCTTTTTTGGGGCTAAGATGTCGATGAAGCAGGTTTAGAAAAGCTTACCAGCCCCCTGACTATGCCCCCGATATAGAAGCTCCATGTGCCTTATTGTGTCTGTTCCTTTCTTTCTGATGATTCCAGCCTGTGAGACGGTGATAAGTGGCCAGGATGCTGTGCTGGGAATATTGCTCCTTACTGCCACCTAATTGTGGGGTTAGGCCATTGCCCTGCTGATCCTACCAGTCCTGCAGCGGGTTGGGTACCCGCGGGTTACCCACAAAAACTTGCAGGGGTTGCGGGAAGAGTTCTGGGTGCGGGTATAGACACGGGTCGGCGGTTCTGTGGGTTTGCAGGTTGTGGGTCTGGCCGCCGGTTTTCTCAATATCGATTTTTACTCCTTGTTTCTGATTATGCCTACTTCCGATGATGTCACTTCCTGTTTACAATGACAGCACTTCCTGATTCTTGATGGTCAGCGGACCGTGGGTCCGGGTTGCAGATAAGGTACTTGTGGGTCAGGTAGTGGGTCCAAGCGGTAAGAATTCGGGTTGCGGGTTCGCATTGCGGATTGCAGGTTGCAGGTACGGTTCGGGTACAGGTTCCAAACAATGGACCCGCGCAGGACTCTACTACCAGCCCCCAACACTGGGGTGCTCAGGGGCCCTGTAGGGCTGCTTACAAAAAATAAGCAAGGATTTCCAGTCTATTCTGTACTACTACTGCTGTATATGGAGGTCTCATTTAATTTCAGAAATTAATATAAAACAGAAAAACTGATGCCTTGCTGTGCGGCATTGATCAAATGACTCTAACACCCGTACGGTAGAGCACATGGATAGTAGAGCACCTGCATGATAAATGGGAAATAACCCTAAGGAGACAATTATATGTTAAAGATAATATATTGCTTTTAATGTTTTTTGTTTTTATGCAAACGTTGAAGGATTTCCTCTTTTAACTTAAACCTGTTTTGTATCTCCCCCCCGTTATTCGGTGGAAGGATTTTTAGACAAGAACAAAGACATATTATCCCAAAACTTCAAGCGTCTGATGTATAACAGGTGAGAAAACGGCACATGGCACAAGTACAGCCAATAGCGTGGAGCTATATATTAGGGCTCCTTCTGATTGGTTGCAAATAGGGTGAACCAGTGGTGTAACTACCGAGGGGGCAGGGGGTGCGATCACAACCTCTTGGGGTCTACGATAAAACATATAAAAAGTGGAACAGCAGGGAATTTTTGCACACGCACAAATCCGGAGGCTGGAGGAGGGGGGGAGAGCAAATCTGGAGGGGTGGTGGGTGCACATTCTGTATCCAGGACTGGTCATCTCTGGTTACTCTACTAGGGAGAACATGTTTCTTTCTGGTCCCAGATTGTGAATCTGATTGTGACAGTAAAGTTTAAAAAGTGACTGCCCTTACAGTGCAAAACCCCTTCCTATCCTGATCATGAAATCTCCTTCCCTCCTGTTTCATAATGTGCAAGACTCCAACTTAATAACATACAGTAGGTGTTGTTATCCACAGCATCATATTTATGAATATATTCCCCAGGCAGGGAAGGATTCTAATAATGCTAATAAGGAAAAATCGCTCTGGATAAATGAGGCCACGGCACTGCCACTCATCAGAGGCTTAAATGCCATGGGGAGAATTATCCCAGATTATATATTTTATTGGCAGTTTATTAAACTTCACCCTCCATCCCACAATCTGCCCCCATTCATTTGCATTCCGCTGACGAGACGTTATCATTGAGCCGCTCTGAGTGTCAGCTCTGTGACCTGGGGCATTTGCAAGTGGTATCTGTGCCCAATTAGAACGCTTTGGGCGCCAGATAAAAGGCGAGTGAGGGTGGGAGTCGTGCAACTGGCGGCCTGTCATTTGCATCATCTGAGCAACAAAAAAAACGTATGAAATTTAAGAAACGAGATGAAAAAAGAGCCAGGGCTCAGCTGTCAATCATATTTAGGCAAATGAGACTCTTAGTACCTGCTCTTTATAGCTGCACCTCAGTATTGCACAGGGTACCGTTATGTCACTTATACTATGGAATGGTTTAATCCAAAAACCGTAACCCCCCCCCCCACACACACACAAGTTATAAAAAGCTATTGATGGAACCAGGGCCCCCCTTACAAAACAATTGGGGCCCCAGAGAATATTCTTTAAAAAAACATTTTGCCAGGGCCCCCCATAAAAGTTTTTTTTTTTTTTTTTTTAATTGGTGCCAGGGCTCTTACAAGTTAAAAAAAAATTGGCCCCAGAGAATAATTGTTTTAAAAAAAAAAACATTGGTGGGAGGGGCCTAAAGATGATTAAAATAATACATTGGTGGCCAGGGAATTAAAAAAAATAAAAAACACAGATTGGTGTTCAGTAGAATTGAACTCTTGACTTCAGCTGCTTTCGGCACTTTGGTTTTTCGGGACTTCAGGAGAGGCGGCACTTACTTGTTGGCAGAACATAACCAAAGTGGCCCAGGTGACTAGTCACCTAAGAATTGGGGCAACCTCGGGGGATGGGCCCTAAGTAGCAAGAAGAAGGTCCCATGATTACTGATGGCAGTTCTGCTTCTCTTGCCTCTTTACCCTCTCATTTTCTCGTCCTTATATGCTCTGTGCAAATATATCAGCCCTGCTTCTGTGGATACTTTTGGAACACCCTGGTAGGGCTACTGTTTTTACTCTAGAGCAAGCCTGGGAAATGGGTTGTTACTCCCATGCCAAGGGGTCTGTCCTGCCAAGGATCATAATTATATTGTGTTATTGGCATAGCCTGTTGTATAGCATCTACACCCCTGCAGGATATACAATTATTATATATTGCAGATAACCTCTGTTTGGTCTGACAACCTCCAAAGACAGCATAATAGGAGGCTTAGCAAATTATCCCATCAAAAAAAAAATAGCTAAGACCAATTGAAAAGTTGCTTACAATTGGCCATTCTATGAAATACTAAAAGTTGATTTAAAGGTGAACCACTCCTTTAATATTGCTATAATGCACATATAATCATCAGTAATCAATAGGCCTCAATGCTCAGCCCTAACACCTCACATGTGCCATCTAGTGGCGACTAATAATACTGCTCTATTTAAATCCATGTGTGGCTCCATAATCAGATACAATAGCCCAGCTATGTCCAAAGTCAGGCCCGGGGGCCAAATGTGGCCCGTTTTAAAATTTACACCGGCCCTCAGCCTGTTGTTCAACTACAAACCCACCATCGCAGCATCCCCCGACAGCCCAAGGCTAAGGTGCTTAAAGGAGAACTAAAGCCTAACTAAAGTAGTAGATAGAAATATTGTACATTATGCTTTGTGCTTCTGTACCAGCCCAAGGCAACCACAGCCCTTTAGCAGTAAAGATCTGTGTCTCCAAAGATGCCCCAGTAGCTCCCCATCTTCTTTTCTGCTGATTCACTGCACATGCTCTGTGCTGCTGTCACTTACTGAGCTTAGGGAGCCACTCACAATATACAGTACACATAGAATAGAAATGTCACGATATAAGGCTGATTAGTAATTAATACAGATAATTACTACATGGCAGCACAGAAACCAGTGCAATTAGCATCAGAATTGAATAATCAGCAAACCTGTAGCATCAGCTTATATTACAGCCAGGGAAGCTCATTTTCTGCTGGATAATTAGTGACGAGCCCTAAGCTTAGCTTCTCAACAGCCAATCAGAGCCCACTGAGCATGTGAGTGTCACAGACACTTTCCAAGATGGTGACCCCCTGTGACAAGTTTGAAGTCCTGGATCATTGCTGCTATTGACAAGCTGAAACTTTAGCCTCGTGCAATAAGTTCACTATATAAAATATGACATTTTTAGCCTCATTCATTTTTAGGGTTACTTTTCCTTTAATGCTGCCATAAAAAGCCCTTTTTTATCCCTTTCCATTACAGTCAGCGGCAGGCATTTACAAAGCTGCCTTTTTTGTTTCTACTATTCTGCCATTGAAAGGGGTAACCGTAGGAATTTGTCCAGCTTTAGGCTTAAAGGGAAAATGGGAAAACATGTTTTTTTCAAAACGCATCAGTTAATAGTGCTGCTCCAGCAGAATTTTGCACTGAAATCCCTTTCTCAAAATGCAAACAGATTTTTTTATATTCAATTTTGAAATCTGACATGGGGCTAGACATATTGTCAGTTTCCCAGCTGCCCCGGTCATGTGACTTGTGCCTGCACTTTAGGATGGAACTACTTTCTGGCAGTCTGTTATCTCTCCTACTCAATGTAACTGAATGTGTCTCAGTGGGACCTGAATTTTACTATTGAGTGTTGTTCTTAGATCTACCAGGCAGCTGTTATCTTGTGTTAGGGAGCTGTTATCTGGTTACCTTCCCATTGTTCTGTTGTTTGGCTGCTGAGGGGGGGGGGGAGGTGATATCACTCCAACTTGCAGTACAGCAGTAAAGAGTGACTGAAGTTTATCAGAGCACAAGTCACATGACTGGAGGCAGCTAGGAAACTGACAATAAATCTAGCCCCATGTAAGATTTCAAAATTTAATATAAAAAAAAATCTGTTTACTCTTTTGAAAAAACTGATATGTTTTGAAAATAATACGTTTTCCCATGACAGTATCCCTTTAATCATCTGTGGTGGGACAGACTGAGGGCTCCAGAATCAGCAGTAAGGAAGGAATTGCTCAGGGCACTCGCTGCCATGGCAACAAAAGGCAAAGCTAAACCATCATCACCATGTGGCTGCATTTAACCCTTTCACTGTCAGCCTGGGTATATGGAAAGCGTTGGAGCCCTATATATAACCAGTGACTGGCCGTTATTATATTGTTCATCCTCTGTAAGGATTGTCAGTCTCTTGTGTGCAAGGGATTCTGGGAGTGGCAGCAAGATGGTTATTTGGGGTTATTAAGAGAATTGCATAGGGTTTGGGATATAATCAGCTGCCGACAGATTGATTAACAGCCTATACATTCTCTTTATCCTGCGCCTGATAATAATGGCACCTGCAGCGGCTGCAGCGCCCGGGCATGGCTGAGATGTGCTATTTGTGTGTGTGCCAGGGACATGTGTGGGGTTGTGTGTTGTGTGTGTTGTGTGTGTATGTAGGAAAGTGTAGATGCATTATGCTTCCCTGCTGCTTGTAGAAACATGACAGCTTCTTTGCTAATAATTCTATATTTATACATAGACTACAGACCATACAGTCTCCTCGTTGCACTTTATTGTCAAGTGACTGCAAGCTTTGATTAATGGCCAAGCCAAGCCTGTTATATGGATTCAGCTCCTTTAACCCCTTGATAGTTCACTGCTTCCCCCTTCTGGTTCCTTTTCCTCTACCCCTTTCACTGTGGGTCCCTGCTGCATTGCTGGATGGTATTTTCTGTAAATATCAGCAGGATTGTGCCCAGTGTCGGACTTCAGGGGCCCACCAGAAAACCTTAGTTCTTGGGGCCCACTTTCCAAACTATTATTCCTCCTCTCCTCAAACAATCTATTTTTTTTCCTAGTCTGTTCATAATATACTATATTCTTCCATTATTAAGCCCCTTAAAAAATAGGGAATGACCATGAAATAGACTAAATGGTTAGAAGCAAGCCAACACTGTCCAAATTGCTACCCATCCACCTCTCTGTCCAGCCGTACCCCCTGTTTGGTCCACAACAACTTTACCCAAGACTTGAGCCTCTTCTGTGTGTCCTCTTCTGCCCAGGACAATACAAAATCTGAGTTATATAATATTAAACAGTTTTAACCTTTTTATTCCAAGGTCATTTTGATTCCACTTGACTTAAATGAAAGCCAGACACTAGCAGCCAATCAGATATTGCCTTTAAACATCTAACTGTATTTCAACTAGCAAAGCTAATTTCTCATTGGTTGCTTTAAGCAAAATGTGCATAACCCTGTGTCTGTGTTTATCCTTGTTCTCTCCCTCTCTCCTTGGATTGCAATACCATCATGTACAGACTCAGATTATATATATATATATATATATATATATATATATATATATATATATATATATATATATAATAAGAGAAACCGAGAGAAAACTTGGCATGGATTCTGTTCATTCAAAAACTTGCTATGTGAGTGGCACAGACCTTTTTCTTGCTGGCACCAGATTCAGAATTATTCTAATGTTCCAGCTACAGATCAGAAATAACTAGAAGGTTTTTCTTTAATTATTGTGTTGTTCAGAATATTCCCAGTACTAAATAGCATATGCCCCAATCTGGTGGGCCCCGGACACCCCAGTCTGATGCTGCAGAATATGATTGGCTGAGCTAAACTACTGAACTGGGGCTAACATTGTTCAGGGCTAGGATTGTGTGCCAAGCATATTATTTTCCTGAATGTTATAAGGGGCTCTGCAAAAGGCTTATTGTGGACTCACCATTGGTGACCTTCATTATGGGCAGTGCTATATGTATTCCATCCTGTTCTAATGTCTTCATCTTCTCCTACAATTTCCATCATGCCCTACTGTCTCCATCCTGTTCTAATGTCATCATCTTCTTCTACTGTTTCCATAATGTCCGACTGTCTCTATTCTGTTCCAATGTCTTCATATTCTTCCATTGTTCCCTACTGTCTCCAACCTAGTTTAATGCCTTCATCTTCTCTTACAATTTCCATCATGCCCTACTGTGTCCATCCTGTTCTAATGTTTTCATCTTGTTCTACTGTTTCCATCATGGCCTACTTTTTCTATTCTGTTCTAATGTCTTCATCTTCTTCCATCATGCCCTTCTGTCTCCAACCTAGTTTAATGCCTTCATCTTCTCTTACGATTTCCATCATGCCCTACTGTCTCTATCCTATTCTAATGTCTTAATCTTCTTCTACTGTTTCCATCATGTCCTACTGTCTCCAACCTAGTTTAATATCTTCATCTTCTCCTAAAATTTCCATCATGTCCTACTGTCTCCATCCTGTTCTAATGTCATCATCTTCTTCTACTGTTTCCGTCATGTTCTTCTGTCTCTACTCTGTTCTAAAGTCTTCATCTTCTTCTACTGTTTTCATTGTGCCCTGCTGTCTCCAACCTAGTTTAATGTCTTCATCTTCTTCTATTGTTTCCATTGTGCCCCATTGTCTCCATCCTGTTCTAATGTCTCCATTGTCTAGTGGATGATCATTTATAAACAGTGAGCAAATTTGCTCCTGGGCTCTAACGCATACCGCCCATCAGGTGATTGCTTTCAGTGCTCAACCTGCAGCTGGCTGAAAAAAAAAAACAATCACTGATTGGTTGCTATGGGTTACTGCCCAGGTTCAGATTTGTCGAGTGTTTATAAATGAGCCCCAACAAGTTTCCATCTCATTATTGAGTCTCTATTTTATTAACGGTCACCATCTTGCTCTACTGTCTCCGACTTATTCTAATGCCCCATCTTGGTCTATAATTGATATATTTTGTTCTGCCACCTTTTCATCTTGCCCTGATGTATTGTCCTACTGTCTCCTTATTGTTCTCTTATCTATATCTTGGCCTAGTGCCATTTTTTCTTATGCCATCTTGCTCTAGTATCTACATATTGCTTTACTGTCATCTTTACTGACCCTACTGTCCTACTGTCTTTGTCTTGCCCTACACCACCTTTCCTTACTGTCACCACATTATATTTATTATGCCATCTTGCCCTACTATCACTATCTTGTCTAACTCTACATTTTGTCATGCTGTCATTACCATTGTGTCTTATTTATGTTCTATTGTTCTGGTTTCTGCATCTTGCATTCCTATCACTATAATCTTGCTCTGTTGTTCCACCTTGTGCTCTGTGCAGTCCAGAGGTGCACATGAGATGTATTACTGAGCTTTCACCCTACTCTTCTCAGGTCACTAACCCTACGGAGCCCTCCTATGTATTTTAGTGGCATGGTTGCTGACTAACATGGCATGGCTGATAACTGATATGTTATCAGGCCACCCATTAGACAAAATAATGTGGTAGCACAAACTTGGCAATCATGGTGGTTCGTCAAATCTGCCTTGTCCTTCACTGATGCGAAACGAAATACCCGCTGAATGAACCTGAATTACCACTAGATGAACTCAAAGTACAAATCTCTATTTCCCTTTGAACTGTATAAAGGTTAATGAATATGAACTTGCCCTGTGTGCATGGTGTCTAGACTCTGCTTATAATTCAATTGTCCATCTGTCTGTGCAACCCCATCTGACCCAGTAATGGAGAAAGTCATCAATCTGTTATTTATGGATATGAAACAGCTGCCCGTCCAATGTGGAGGTGAAATCTATCTCTATCTGCTCTTCCATCTTCCCTGCTGCACCCAGCAAGGCACCCTGACATCTGCCAGAGATCACACCAGCTCTGTAAATTCACATGCATGAAAGAAATAGTTATTCAATACTCCTGAAAAAATAATGTCACTTTTTATTTAACCATTAACAATATTCACCTTTTACAGTTTGTCCAATGCTGTGCACTTGTGTTTATATCTTATAGAGAGATCCCATAAAACTATGGCAGCATAGGTATTCCCCTGTACTAAGCACAATTCAGCAGGAACAGTCCACTAGGTTTACTTATAGGATCACTACTCCTTGCTATGAAGTAAACTATGTGGGTCAAAATGTTAAGGTTACAACATGGATTCCCAACCTGTTGGCCTTCCTGACAGTAAAGTCACAGACTGTTGACAACTGATTTATTTAGTTGATGCCTAGTACATGTGTGCACCTTTAATATTGCCCCAAGCAAGAATATGGGGTAAGAACCTTGAATTCAGTTGGGGTTGAGAGTCTACAAGTTCTGTATGATAGGCTGGATCAGGTGACTTTACCATAATGGAAAGGGGGGAATTAGGATTGTTCTCTTGGATGCAGGGTCATTGTGTATCCAGACCATGTGGTTAGGGCCCCAAACTGTGACTATTGTGAGGATGAGATCCTAGAAGGACAAGTCATTTAGGGTTTCTGTAGTTTTATGGAGGATGTTTAGTGTTTCACTAAGAGGTTTATCAGTACAGGGACCCTGATCTGATAGAGTAGAGACCTCAATGGACAAAATGGTTCTTCCATCCAAACACACTCCTGCACTTCCATATGGCTCCCAATGGCTCCACCCTGTGCAGTTGTGCAGCATTTATCAGAATGGGCAGGATGGACACACGGAATGGACACCAATCATAAGCTGACTTCCCTACGAGACAAATGTGCAAAGCGATCCGAAAGCAGAAAGTGGAAGGAGTCCAAACACTGGTAACTTTAATGAAGGAAATAGGCGTCTGGTGGAACTGCACCCATAATAGGTGTCTCTCCCCCGAGGCCTGAGCTGCTCATTATTAGAAGGTCACTGAGGACAAACCGGCAGGTGATTTGTCAGCCCCATTGCTAAAGGGAAAGATGTGTTCCAGCCAGTGCTGACAGTTTCTCTTGAGATTATCTGTCATCACAAGTGAGAGGAACTGGCTGCCGGCTCAGCAAATCAGTTGTGATGAAGCCCCACCACTGGGAAAAGCTGAGGAGCAACTGATACCTGGAGATGCTCAAAGGACTTTTCTGCCAGAGGAGCTCGGCTCTTTTGCCCATGAAATAAAATATCATTCTAAGCAAGTTTCTAAAAAAGTTTCAGTGGTTTTAGAAACTGGGAACTGTGGGAAATGGAGTCTTGGTTGGAGCTCCATTTATTTTTGCTGGATATATTTGTTCTTCAGGGATCCATATTTAAAGCTAGAGCATCACTTGCTTAGCCCAGCTTGGTAGACATGGGCCCTGTTGTTTAAATGCACAGTCTATAGATATTGGATGTTATGGAAAAGGAGTTAATGGAAGAGGCAGAAATGTGCAGAAACCAGAGGCGCTTTGTCATAGTAACAATTAGGGGCAGAGCAGCTGGAGTGGCCGGCACTTCTCAGAACTGCTCATAAACACATGGCGTGGAATAAAACCACAGCAATTGTTTGATTTATGGGGAACCAGATTTGTCTTTAGGGGGTTGCAAACAGGAATAATTCCCCCCGGGCTGCAGTGTTCACAGTGGGACAATAAAGGGATGAAGGGGCTGTAACTTGGGACAGGGAAATGGAACAGCAAATACAGAACAATAGTTCGTCTGTACCCTGGAGCTTCCCATACTGTCTGCTATAGACTTTAATGGAAACTGCATGAGGTCTTTGAGCTAAAAATGCACTCCTGATCTTTTTCAGACCCAAACCAGCAATTGCAGGGTAACTGTAGCTCTTTAAATATTTATTGGCATTTAGTATTTGCAAGTGAAGTAATCAAGTCCCCCTTTTCTGTTTTTGCAACAAACATTAAATTAGATAATATTACAGTCACTGTTACCTAGGCCAGTACTATCCAAATGGCTGCCCATAGACCACATCCGGTCTGTGATTCCCCTTGTGTGGCCCCTCACATGAAAGTTTCCCCCTGTGTGTGTCATACTCTGCCTTCCCTATGCTCCGTGTGTGTCATACTCTGCCTGTCCTATGCTCCCTGTGTGTGTCATACTCTGCCTGTCCTATGTTCCCTGTGTGTGTCATACTCTGCCTGTCCTATGCTCCCTGTGTGTGTCATACTCTGCCTGTCCTATGCTCCCTGTGTGTGTCATACTCTGCCTGTCCTATGTTCCCTGTGTGTGTCATACTCTGCCTGTCCTATGCTCCCTGTGTGTGTCATACTCTGCCTGTCCTATGTTCCCTGTGTGTGTCATACTCTGCCTGTCCTATGCTCCCTGTGTGTGTCATACTCTGCCTGTCCTATGCTCCCTGTGTGTGTCATACTCTGCCTGTCCTATGTTCCCTGTGTGTGTCATACTCTGCCTGTCCTATGCTCCCTGTGTGTGTCATACTCTGCCTGTCCTATGTTCCCTGTGTGTGTCATACTCTGCCTGTCCTATGCTCCCTGTGTGTGTCATACTCTGCCTGTCCTATGCTCCCTGTGTGTGTCATACTCTGCCTTCCCTATGCTCCCTGTGTGTGTCATACTCTGCCTTCCCTATGTTCCCTGTGTGTGTCATACTCTGCCTTCCCTATGTTCCCTGTGTGTGTCATACTCTGCCTTCCCTATGTTCCCTGTGTGTGTCATACTCTGCCTTCCCTATGTTCCCTGTGTGTGTCATACTCTGCCTTCCCTATGCTCCCTGTGTGTGTCATACTCTGCCTGCCCTATGCTCCCTATGTGTGTCATACTCTGCCCGCCCTATGCTCCCTGTGTGTGTCATACTCTGCCTTCCCTATGCTCCATGTGTGTGCCATACTCTACCTGCCCTATGCTCCCTATGTGTGCCAAACTCTGCCTTCCCTATGCTCCCTGTGTGTGCCATAATCTGCCTGTGGAAGCTGAACCTAGTGGGAATTTGTTACTGGCCCCTAAGGTGTTTAAACATGTGTTGGGCGAGGTGCTGTGTTATCCACAGGGGAGGATGATGCATGTGGATTTAAAGGTCTGTGGTAATTTGACTTAATAAACTTGTTCCACATATGAGTGATATCCCTGCAGTGTTTTTTTGGTGTGCTACCCCCATTAATGTGGACATGGTCTTACAAGTTATTGTGGACGTGGGTGTGGTTTAGTGTTCAACACTGACTTGGGTTGTTGTTGGAGCACCAGAGTCAGTAGAGCATCATCTTGGAGCCTCATTGCCCTGTTATACAACATGGCCATGGAGCATGTTTATTAGGGTTGTCAATTTTTTTCTTGGGGGAAAACGGGCAGGGGGTGGACCGGATGATGTCAGGGTGGGGGATGCAGGAAGTAGGACGGATAACATGGGGGGGTAATTGCGATAAGCGATTGGCTGATCGCCATGTCATTCACTTCAATGTTCTGTCCAGGTTTCCTAATTTGGAAATCCAACACTTTTTATCCGGCAGCCCTTCCAAAAACCAGGCTGTCTAGGTGAAATTGATTTGTTCTCTGCTCCTCGCTCCATTGTTCCTTCCCTTTTCTCTGTTTCATTCCACACTGACGGTGCTGCGCTTTGTAAGGTAATGGAGCAGGTTTCCCAAATTCCGTAAAGTGTGACAAAGTGGCAGAGCGGCAACACCTGCCAGGCTAGTGTTAAATAATTTACACTTTCTCTCTTTCATCTTTCTACTTTGTGAATGTGAGGCATTAATTATACCCCTGCTGCTGTCAGTCTGTGCTCTCAGGGTACAAGGCCTGCCTCATGTGTTCCACATGTTCTACTGTTGGCATGGAGCAGAATTGAACCCGTGCTCCACTCTGGAGTCCAGCAGTGATTCTGTGCTGTCACTGGCAGTGTCGTGCCTATCATACACCACTGAATGTTTCCTTCTTAGTCTGGAGTGGCCCTTCAGAGCGATTCTAGGACTGGGAGTTGGTAGGTAAGGTGCTGGGAGTCAGCCAGGACCTGGCACTAATTACAGGGGTCCCTTATTGGGTTGGGCCCCTACACTATATTGTGAAATAGTCTACAAAATCTTTTGCACTTACTGTTGGTAAATGAGATCCACTGAGTCTGGGGAATTAAGGCAATGAATGTCGCAACAGTTGCACTAGGTCCAGTAACCAATATGGGCTTCTTGATCTGGTGCAAAACCTTTTGACTTCTATTACCTCACTGATGTGCTTTGTCTCTGACTAAAACTGGTCATACATGAGCCAATAAAAGAAGGTGGCTCAGCCCTTGGAGTCAGAGTGGGCAGCTTATGAGCCTGTGCATGGAGGCCTCCTGATGGGCTGCCCAATATTGAACCAAAAATCAGCCACATATTTACTGGGCAGATTAATAAGTCCCATCAAGTAAGGCAGGGATCACCAACCTTTTGAACCCAGGAGCAACATTCATAAGTAAAAGCATGCATGAAAAATATTCCTGGGTTGCTAAATAAGGGCTGTGATTGGCCATTTGGCAGCCCCTATGTAGATTGTCAACCTACATTGAGACTATGTTTGGCAGTACACTGGTTTTTATACAACCAAAACTTTCCTCCAAGCCTGGAATTCAAAAATAAGCTCCTGCTTTGAGGCCACTGGGAGCAACATCCAAGGGGTTGGAGAGCAACATGTTACTCACGAGCTACTGGTTGGGGATCACTGAAGTAAGGGGTGCCTTGATGCCACCCTCTCACAAGTTGTCTGTATAGGCCCATATTTGGATTCAATGTTTGGCAGATCCTTTAGTGTATGCCACCATAAACCAATATCTGATGGGCTTTTGATGATAACCAACTATTCCATTGCTAAACTTGCTGCTGTCTCACCTCTAATTGGCAGAACCCTGTACATAATGTGACCTACCCCTGTCTCTTGCAGGAGCCATACTATGTGCGCTGTGTAAAGCCCAATGACCAGAGGGCTCCATACCAGTTTGATGAGCAGAGGTGTCATCACCAGGTGGAATACTTGGGATTGTTAGAGAATGTTCAGGTCAGGAGGGCTAGATTTGCCTATTGACAGCCATATGAGAGATTCCTGCTCAGGTACAGTTAAATGAGAATATTGAGGGGCTTGGCCTGGGAGGGGGGGTTGTCTAAACGTAACCAAAGTTCTGATTTCTATGCACTGTGATCACACCTTCTTGAGGGCACTCTTGGGTGAACTAACCCAAATGTAGGTCTTCCTATGAACTAGCCTTCTCCAGGGGTTCACAGGCTTGGGTCTGGTTGCTACTGCCTCTGGAACATATATGCACCATAAAGCCTTAGGATGGTGGTCACATGGTTCTGTAGTGGGACATTAGATCACTCTTGCATAAGAAATGCATCACTACTAGGTCTACTCAAAGCTCTCCCACTATTTATACTCCAGGATAACCCTCATCCTGCAGGTATGATCCTACCAACATCCAGGGCTTATAATTGTGGAGAAGGAATCTAGTTTATATTCCTCTTACCCTAGTGATCTTGCACACACCATTCCAGACAATAGAGGTGCTTAGGCTACAAGTGCAGTAATTGAACACTTCTTACTACTGGGTTACACTTGGGTATGTATTATAGAAGTTTGCAATCACTCTTCCCCCAACATGGGGTCGTTACATGGCAGGTAGTACAGAGAATCAGGGCTGTGTATCTAGGAAATAACAGAAGGAGATTGGATTCACTTAATTAAAGGGGAAGTCAATATTAATAGACCCAGGCTTTTTCCCAAGTGGACCAAATCTTTAAACATAAAACTAGGAAATAGGAGCTCAGCTCACTGTGTCCATCTCTTGGTAGGTATAAGATGACCTGTGAATACACCTGGCCCAATCATCTGATGAACTCCGACATGGAAGCCACCAAAGCTTTGATAGCTCATCACAGGTTTGAGGATGACGTGACCTACGGCTATACCAAAGTTTTCATCCGAACCCCCCAGACCCTCTTTAGCTTAGAGGAGGAACGTGCTGAGCTGATGCTGCTTATCATTCTCTTTCTGCAGAAGGTAAGTGACTTTCCCGTAACAGTCTTAATCAATGGATGCTGGTACCTACTGGAAGTGTGTAGAGCACTGGAGTCTACATGTATCTCACCCATAGGTACTAAGGCACTCATAATCATCCATCTTCTGGACTGGAAACACCCCAATTTCATCCAAATAATATCTTATGCCCAATATTCTTCCAGGCCGTCACTCCCATCATTCTTGGCCAGCTGTTGGTTTTGTTTCTTTTTAATGGCAGCAGATGTAAGTTAAATAATGAAATAAAAATAGAAGCCTCCTGCCAGGCCAGCCGTCGGCATCAAGAGGTGGCCATGTGTCTGGGATAAAATAAAAACAAAATGGGCCGGCAGCTAATAACCAGCATGTGGCGTCCATTCCTTCCTTCAGTTTGTCCTGCCACTGCTTCAAGGCTACTCGGAATTAAACTTCCTTGCACAGTGGGACCTTATATACTCTTCAGAGTAGAAAAATATTGGGCACCCCATACAGGTAAGACATTAAGCGTGCAGGAGTTGTGTGGCTTTTGTCTGGGAATCAAATTTGCTTTATACATGAATCTTTAGACATCTTCTATATCTTTGTTATAAATCAACCCTCCAGGGAAAGTTTGTAAACATAGAATACATTTGAGAGGAGGCCTGGTCTGGAGCAGAATGTGAGCAGAGACATCTAAGGAGAGCTCCTCATCCTGGTCTGTATCATCCTGTAAAATTCCTACATCATTAGCCCAAACACAGAGCCCAGCTGGGAGCCAATGCCCAGAGAACAATTATGAGGCAAAAACAGTGTGCAGAAAAGAGGCAGCTGCAGCTTAAGAAATATGCCAGGGAGGCCCAACGCACTCAAAATGGAGCCGACACTCCCACATCAGGGCGAAGCCCGTCAGGTGGGAGTGGGCAGAGTTGGGTGGGAGTGGGTGGGTGGAGTCGGGACAGGAAAACCAGGAAACACCCGGGTTTAATTTGACGGGCATCAATGATGCTGTAAAGAGTAGGCTGGCACCGGACTTTTTGAAAAGGACTGGGGCTAACATTATAATGGTACAGGAAATTCAGATGCAGGGCTCCGAGGTGTTGGCCTTGAGGAGCCCATGACAAATGTGATACTCGAGCCACTCATCAGGAGTGACCATACTTATTACTAGAAACACCCCATTTAGATTGGAACAGTTATTCAACCATATTGCCAATCCATACTAACCACACTTTCTAAGGTGCTGGAGATCAAACTATCACTAGACTCTATTGCTTGCCTCTTGGGCAACTTGATCACAAGACAAGCCCCTTCCCAAACCAAAATCTTCATTACCAAAGCCCTGTTTCAAGCCCATTACCCATAACTGGAAGCCCAACGCATTTCACTCTGGATATCAACACTCTCCAGTCACTGCTCTGTAGAATACCTGATCCTTAAAAGAAAGGGCTGTATAAAGCTCTTTCAACAAATTCGGGGTCCTTGGCTTAGCAAATTTGCACAGGCACATAAGCCACATCTATTGACATTGTGCAAAGCACCAGTTGTTCTGTAGCAATTACAATCAATATAGGAACACATAACTACTTCTGTCTTTCTGTACTAATATGTAACTAGATTATTATGTTATTATGTGTTTAAACTTTAATAAATTTACCTGAATTTAAAACAGAAGTAATAGAGAAACCAGAGAAAAGGAGGTTATACAGTAACAAGGACGAAAGTGAGTTCCATGCCAGTAACCCACGGCAACCGATTTTATATATATATATTTGTTATTCCCACAACATTAAGTTGATAAGTGCTGCTCACTGGTTGGTTACCATCGGTTACAAGGCTAAGGCAAACTTTCCCCAGTTACAGCATGACCCCTTTACTGCATATTTTAAAAAAAATAAATCAGTTTGTATAATGAGACGTAAACCCCCCATTAAAAAAGAGCACTTCCCCCAAACAGCAAACTGTAAGACACAGGGGTTACTACTAAATATGGATCAATGGGCCCCTATGGGGAAAAGCCGTCCATTGTAATTATTCCATTAGCGCAGGCACCAGGAGACAGAGGAATATAACATAGCGCAGGGTATAGAGCAGTTTTACTAATGAGCTCGGAGACCTCCAGCTAACATGAAACATATGGTCTGCCCCATCCGCTCCTCCCGTCTCCTCCATCAATGAGTCTCTGTCCCAGCGCAGATGGGAGTTGCGGGTGTTTGTCATGTTACAGCCTCCTCAGGGATCACATCTGCCTGGGATTATTCTGGGAGACCCAATCAGCCTGTTAATAGTGAAGATGAGTGTAACCCAACCTGCTCCAATCAACGGCTGTTGTACCATTCCCAGTCATACTCCCCAAACTAAAGTATAAGTGCTGCACTGGTGGATGTGCCATTTATTGTCTACACCTACTTGTACCAGAGCCTGCACTCAATTGTGCAAAAAAGAAAATACAGCCCTGTACAGTGAAAGATACACATACAATATAGTTTCATGCCGCTGTTACTATAGGCACCATCTCTCCCTACTATACCTGCTATCCCACAGTCACACTCCCTTCCCAGAGACTATTATCCACTGTTACTATAGGCACCATCTCTCCCTACTATACCTGCTATCCCACAGTCACACTCCCTTCCCAGAGACTATTATCCACTGTTACTATAGGCACCATCTCTCCCTACTATACCTGCTATCCCACAGTCACACTCCCTTCCCAGAGACTATTATCCACTGTTACTATAGGCACCATCTCTCCCTACTATACCTGCTATCCCACAGTCACACTCCCTTCCCAGAGACTATTATCCCACTGTTACTATAGACACCATCTCTCCCTACTATACCTGCTATCCCACAGTCATACTCCCTTCCCAGAGACTATTATCCACTGTTACTATAGACACCATCTCTCCCTACTATACCTGCTATCCCACAGTCACACTCCCTTCCCAGAGACTATTATCCACTGTTACTATAGACACCATCTCTCCCTACTATACCTGCTATCCCACAGTCACACTCCCTTCCCAGAGACTATTATCCACTGTTACTATAGACACATCTCTCCCTACTATACCTGCTATCCCACAGTCACACTCACTTCCCAGAGACTATTATCCACTGTTACTATAGGCACCATCTCTCCCTACTATACCTGCTATCCCACAGTCACACTCCCTTCCCAGAGACTATTATCCACTGTTACTATAGACACCATCTCTCCCTACTATACCTGCTATCCCACAGTCACACTCCCTTCCCAGAGACTATTATCCCACTGTTACTATAGACACCATCTCTCCCTACTATACCTGCTATCCAACAGTCACACTCCCTTCCCAGAGACTATTATCCCACTGTTACTATAGACACCATCTCTCCCTACTATACCTGCTATCCCACAGTCACACTCCCTTCCCAGAGACTATTATCCACTGTTACTATAGACACCATCTCTCCCTACTATACCTGCTATCCCACAGTCACACTCCCTTCCCAGAGACTATTATCCATTGTTACTATAGGCACCATCTCTCCCTACTATACCTGCTATCCCACAGTCACACTCCCTTCCCAGAGACTATTATCCACTGTTACTATAGACACCATCTCTCCCTACTATACCTGCTATCCCACAGTCACACTCCCTTCCCAGAGACTATTATCCACTGTTACTATAGACACATCTCTCCCTACTATACCTGCTATCCCACAGTCACACTCACTTCCCAGAGACTATTATCCACTGTTACTATAGGCACCATCTCTCCCTACTATACCTGCTATCCCACAGTCACACTCCCTTCCCAGAGACTATTATCCACTGTTACTATAGACATCATCTCTCCCTACTATACCTGCTATCCCACAGTCACACTCCCTTCCCAGAGACTATTATCCACTGTTACTATAGGCACCATCTCTCCCTACTATACCTGCTATCCCACAGTCACACTCCCTTCCCAGAGACTATTATCCACTGTTACTATAGACACATCTCTCCCTACTATACCTGCTATCTCACAGTCACACTCCCTTCCCAGAGACTATTATCCACTGTTACTATAGACACATCTCTCCCTACTATACCTGCTATCCCACAGTCACACTCCCTTCCCAGAGACTATTATCCACTGTTACTATAGGCACCATCTCTCCCTACTATACCTGCTATCCCACAGTCACACTCCCTTCCCAGAGACTATTATCCCACTGTTACTATAGACACCATCTCTCCCTACTATACCTGCTATCCCACAGTCACACTCCCTTCCCAGAGACTATTATCCATTGTTACTATAGGCACCATCTCTCCCTACTATACCTGCTATCCCACAGTCACACTCCCTTCCCAGAGACTATTATCCACTGTTACTATAGACACCATCTCTCCCTACTATACCTGCTATCCCACAGTCACACTCCCTTCCCAGAGACTATTATCCACTGTTACTATAGACACATCTCTCCCTACTATACCTGCTATCCCACAGTCACACTCCCTTCCCAGAGACTATTATCCACTGTTACTATAGGCACCATCTCTCCCTACTATACCTGCTATCCCACAGTCACACTCCCTTCCCAGAGACTATTATCCCACTGTTACTATAGGCACCATCTCTTCCTACTATATAATATATACAGTATAATATTAGTGATGATAATAATGGTGAGAGGTGCTGCAGAACTGCACGTTATTGTTACACATTTTTGCTAAGTGTATTTCCAGAATTATTGGCCCCAGAGATGGACTCTCAGTTGCTCCTGTAAGAAATCTCAGATAATTTAATTGGGATTCACTACAAATCATGGCTTGTGTTTTATTTAGGTGCAGACAACATAATGGCAAACAGGGGATAAATAAATTGCGTTTCAGAGTTTCTTGGCTGAGCTGTCACCTCTGATTTGCCGGAGCTCGTGTTCCCTTGTGCCCAGGGCCAGTAATGCACAAAGGGATGGGGCAGCCGGTGAGGATGGAGGGAGGGGGGATCAAGTCTGGGTTTATTTTTTCTTCTCCTCCATTTTCTTGTGGCCCCTCAGAGCTGTGTGTATTTGTGGGTTAGAGGAGAACTGTCAGGTTTAATCAGAGCCGGGGAAGGGGGAGGAGGTAAAGCCGTCAGGACAGATTATGGCACAGGCTACATGGCAGTTCCTATACTGGTTTATACCTGAATGGAATCAGCTCAGTTTGTTGCTGATCTGTCTGTTGGGCCGCACCCTGTGCTTATAATATATTACCTGTGTCCACTTCTACAAGTTATCAAACCAGAATTACTGCAGCTTGTTTCCCCACCACTTTATTCAACAACAAACAGGAGTCAGAACCAGCAGTGCAGAGAATATTACCCACCAGTCAGACTACAGACAGTCAGCAAAGCAGGTAAAACAAGTACTGTATATTTATTGGAAGAGGTAAGAGTGGGGTTAACACCATCATTTCCTATTATTCCTCAGTTTATGGCAGGTTTAAACAAAAATCGTTTTTCTTATGGCTCCTCCGTGACTCACTCCAGTCCTGCTGGGTTAGAGGCTGTGTGGGAGGTAATGAATAGCCTTGTGTTATATTTAGTCTTTAATGTGGGCCCCATTTACTCAATGCGGAGCGCCGCTACCAGAACACTCAGTGCATTCACATGTCAGGCCCAAATTTAGCGAAACTGACATTGTCATTGGATCTCGCCCAGAACCAACAGTTCCTCCCTGATTGTTACTATTTACAATGACACAAATGTATTTCCATCCTCAGCTGAACATTCATGGTCTCAGGTTGTAGCTATGGTGATAAAATATCATGCAAAATATGATTAATGGCGCTGTACTACAGGGATTTAACCAGAGTCATTGAGATTGGACTCGGCTAACAACGCTTTAATATAGGCCACTGTGCTGGAATAGGGTGTTGGAAGGGAGCTGCCATAGATGTAGATTGTTCTTGAGATATGAAATGGTTTCTATTTGGTCTCCCTCAGTCTAACATTTTTTCCTGCTGCAAGAAATGCAGTCGTATAATTGGGGATTCCAATCAAATCGCTGCCCAATGTTGGAATTAGGCTGTTAGAGCACAGAAACCAGCAAGTGACGTGCTCCCTCCACCTAACGTTATATTCCTGCTGCAAGTAACTCAGTCCTGCTGCCATTGAACTGAACAGTCGAAGGGTCATACCTGTGTAAGGGCCCTAAGGATAAACAAGTATTTCAGACCACCCATGTTTTAGCACAGTGGTGCACAGTTTTGGGCACCCGGAATCACCTTGTGTTCCAATCCCCATGCCCAAAGGGATGCAAAGAATTGGCCTTGAGTGTAGCAAATGTGATGTCCCTACAGCAGCCTCTGCTGGTTGTAGAAGCTTTACTCACACTGTCCTTTTGACTTACTGCAGCTTTGGCGTGGGACTGTGGCACGTATGTGCTTTAAGAAGCTGCGGGCAGTTTACAGCATCATGAGACACTACAAGTGCTTCAAGGTCAGGTCCTATTTGCTGGAGGTGGTCAGGAGGTTCCAGCACATGCGCAACGTGTTGGACTACGGGAAGAGCGTGGAGTGGCCAGAACCACCGACCATGCTGGAAAAGTTCCAGGAGATCAGCAAGATCCTTTTTAAAGGGTAAAGGAGGGAACTCTGGGGAATCTATTGGTTTGGCCCCTGCCATGGGAAAGTCTCTGATACTAGAACCAAAAAGGTGGAGAAGTCTCATGTGGACTCCCTTCCCTAAAACTGGGAAAGGGCAGAGAGATAAAAGTAGAGCCTACTACGTGAACTTTCTTGGTTCCAGTATCAGGGGGTCTCTGCCCCATTTACCCCATTGAACTCCATGAGTTTTTATTGCAACATTACAGATGGAGAGCCAGGCAGAAAGTGAAGAACATTCCTCCCTCGGATATGTCTTAGATCAATGCCAAGGTGGCCGCTATGGAGGTGCTACAGGATCTTGCTGCTGCCCTTTCTTGCTTAGAGGAGCTGGGGATGGTTCTCTGAATAGTGACTGGTTAAGAGTGGAGAGAGTGATAGAGAGTGGAGAGTCTGATGAAATAAGAGGGTTCCAGAAGAAGGTGCAGAGAGGTGAGGCAATGTTGGGTAGAAAGCCTAGTTTGAGGAAATTATCATGTGAATTAGGGGAAATTACGGTATTTTGCTCAGTAATTCACTGAGCTCTGTCCGTGGTGCTGATGCTGAATTCCAACTAGTAACAATGCCTAGTATAGTGCCACTATGGGGACTGTATGGGAACAGAATGGGGACTTTATGGGAACAATTTGGGGACTGGGGACAAAATGTGAATTGGGGACATTATGGAGACAGTATGGGTACTGTATGGGAACAGTATGGGGAATGTATGGGGACTGGAGACAGTATGGGAATTGGGGACAGTATGGGTACCATATGGGGACAGTATGGGTACCATATGGGGACAGTATGGGTACTGTATGAGAATAGTATGGGGGCTTGGGACAGGATGGGAACAGGGGACAGTATGGAGACAGTATGGGTACCGTATGGGGACAGTATGGCTACTGTATGGGGACTGTATGGGGACAATATGGGAACTGTATGGGGACAATATGGAGACATTATGGGAACTGTATGGGGACTGTATGGGGACAGAATTGGGATGGGGGACAGTACTCTGTATAAATGTTCTTGGGCAAAAGCAACTAGCACAAGACACATGTTGCTGTGTTGTTAATTTGTTATTGAATTATATTCTCATTAGCTGAGTACTTATTAAGTCTAGTTAATGGGGTCGGGTAGCAGTTTGTTAATAAAGATAGTAAGCCAGACTGGTTAAGTACTCTGTGATTAAATTTAGTTAATGTGGTTAGTTAAATCCCATTGAATAGAATGTGATTACTGAATCATATTGATCAATACGATTGTGAATCTCCTGAGACTTTATGTCCATTATCTCTCTGGGTCCCAGAAGGATCCCTCTAGTCTGCTGCCCAGCTGTTTCCCTCTCGTGTGCGTTTTAATCCGCTCTTGCACCTTCATGTGGGTTTTACATTATCTGATAACCAAGAAACAACAAAACCAACCTCTTTTCTCCTTTAATGATTTCCCCTTTACAAAGCGCTGGCTGGAGTAGTGGAGAAAGGGAGAGCAGTGGGGCCTCATTGTATTGCAGTGATTTTATCAGTACAGAGTCGGACTCCCAGCAGCCCCAGCGCTTTGTCTCAATCACTAATGAGGGATTTCGGGGCCCCGGCAGTTTTGTCTGAGAGGCAGAGGAGGAGTGTGGGGTGTGTGCTGCCGCTTCAGGGAATATTGTTATTGTCAGAATAGGAACAGCTGAAAGTGTCTAGTTACCCTTATATAGGACCAGTATGACCTGTTTTTACTGCCTTTTGGTATTTACTATATTTAACTGCACCGTGAGGAGTAAATGTAAATGTTCATGTGCTCTTTATATCTCTGCTCTGTATATCTCTGCTCTTTATATCTCTGCTCTTTATATCTCTGCTCTGTATATCTCTGCTCTTTATATCTCTGCTTTGTATATCTCTGCTCTGTATAAAATTAAAGTGTTTGAAAGGAATAACAGTATATTGTATGGTTGCCCTGCACTGGTACAACTGCTGCGTATGCTATAGACTCACAACTATAGTTTATATAAACAAGCTGTTGTTTGTTTATATGAACTGCTGCACAGAATACTCAATAGATAACAGATACGTTCTGAAGAATCTCATTGTATACCACAGTGCTTAGCTGTTATTTGTTGTGTATCCTGTGCTTTTTCTCCCTTTTCAGCTTTGAATGGCTGCCCCCATGGCTACACAGCAGCTTGTTTATATAAACTATAGTAGTACTTATCTGTTATCTACTGTGTATCCTGTGCTTGAATGGCTGCCCCCATGGCTACACAGCAGCTTGTTTATATAAACTATAGTAGTACTTATCTGTTATCTACTGTGTGTCCTGTGCTTGAATGGCTGCCCCCATGGCTACACAGCAGCTTGTTTATATAAACTATAGTAGTACTTATCTGTTATCTACTGTGTATCCTGTGCTTGAATGGCTGCCCCCATGGCTACACAGCAGCTTGTTTATATAAACTATAGTAGTACTTATCTGTTATCAACTGTGTATCCTGTGCTTGAATGGCTGCCCCCATAGCTACACAGCAGCTTGTCTATATAAACTATAGTAGTACTTATCTGTTATCTACTGTGTATCCTGTGCTTGAATGGCTGCCCCCATGGCTACACAGCAGCTTGTTTATATAAACTATAGTAGTACTTATCTGTTATCAACTGTGTATCCTGTGCTTGAATGGCTGCCCCCATAGCTACACAGCAGCTTGTCTATATAAACTATAGTAGTACTTATCTGTTATCTACTGTGTATCCTGTGCTTGAATGGCTGCCCCCATGGCTACACAGCAGCTTGTTTATATAAACTATAGTAGTACTTATCTGTTATCAACTGTGTATCCTGTGCTTGAATGGCTGCCCCCATGGCTACACAGCAGCTTGTTTATATAAACTATAGTAGTACTTATCTGTTATCAACTGTGTATCCTGTGCTTGAATGGCTGCCCCCATGGCTACACAGCAGCTTGTTTATATAAACTATAGTAGTACTTATCTGTTATCTACTGTGTATCCTGTGCTTGAATGGCTGCCCCCATGGCTACACAGCAGCTTGTTTATATAAACTATAGTAGTACTTATCTGTTATCTACTGTGTATCCTGTGCATGAATGGCTGTCCACATGGCTGTACATCAGCTTTTTTTTGTGTTACGGTTTTTTTTTTTTTTTAAATTGAAATGTCAACTATAAGTTGTGGAGGTGGGAGGGAACCTTTTCTGGCATCAGAACACAAGCTCACCTGAAAAAAAAAAAAGTCCTACTGTCCCTTTAAATGCCCACTTGCCCATGGAATTCGCTTGGAAGCCCCGTGTGCCTATCTGGAAAGGGCCGTGAGACAAATCTCCACTTGGGACAAGAGCCCATTAGTGTCACTGGTTGATGGATGAGGCTGCTCCGTGTGCTGGTTTTGCCCTCGATTCTGCTGGAGATTAATGATCCCAGTTACAGGGCAGGGAAGCCGTATCCCATTCCAGTCTATGGACCATTAATCCCAAGCACTGAGCGGAAATGTTCATGGATAAAACTCCAGATATAAAGTGGCACGTGATTGGGCAGAACAACCCAGGGATGGGACATCTCCATAAGGGGACAACTGTCAGTTCTTCTGCTACTGAAATCAGGAGTATCTATATACTCTAAATGGAACTACATCTCCTGGCAACATTGGATGTTGGGAGTTACAGTTACACAAAAGCTGTGTAGGATTGTGATGGGATTTAAATCCAATTACTTGTTTTGTATCAGTTCCACTCAAACACCCCCCCCCCCCCCCGGCTGGTAAATCTCATTCCTCTTTAGAGATACAAAGAGCTCTGATTCTCTTTACTCCTGGGCTGCTCTCTTTCCCATAACCAGGAATAGAAAAGGAATCAGAGCCCTATTCCTGGCTCGTTGATCATTGGGGTACAGGGGATAGTGATATACTGTAACCATTGGGGGGTACAGGGGATAGTGATATACTGTAACCATTGGGGGGTACAGGGGATAGTGATATACTGTAACCATTGGGGGTACAGGGGATAGTGATAAACTGTAACCATTGGGGGGTACAGGGGATAGTGATATACTGTAACCATTGGGGGGTACAGGGGATAGTGATATACTGTAGCCATTGGGGGGTACAGGGATAGTGATATACTGTAACCATTGGGGGGTACAGGGATAGTGATATACTGTAACCATTGGGGGGTACAGGGATAGTGATATACTGTAACATTGGGGGTATGGGGGATAGTGATATACTGTAGCCATTGGGGGGTACAGGGATAGTGATATACTGTAACCATTGGGGGTATGGGGGATAGTGATATACTGTAACCATTGGGGGTACAGGGGATAGTGATGTACTGTAACCATTGGGGGTACAGGGATAGTGATATACTGTAACCATTGGGGGTATGGGGGATAGTGATATACTGTAACCATTGGGGGTATGGGGGATAGTGATATACTGTAACCATTGGGGGTACAGGGGATAGTGATATACTGTAACCATTGGGGGTACAGGGGATAGTGCTGGACTGTAACCCTTAGAGATACAGGGGGTCACTGGACACATCAAGGGGTACAGCATATAGTACTGTAAAGTATCCCCCCCGTGAGTGGTATCTTTCTGTGTATTAATTCATTATTATAAAGGCTCCCACTCATCACTCTTGTTCCTGACCCAGCCGACCCCTCTACCTCTGGCCCCTGAATTGGTTTGTGCAGTAGAGCAGAGACTCATAATGGTGTTTGTGCCTCGGCCTCTCCATTTTCTGCAACTTCTACTTTTCCTACTCAGCGTCTAATGGGAATGGGGGGGGGGAGCAACTAGTAATAGAATAGAGAGAGTAGTTCTAGAAATGGGGAGTGGCTGTCACTCATTCCTACCCCTCTGTATCACAAGTAACCTGAAATGATACAGTTAGCTGGCTGAGCCTGATGGGAGCTGGTAATTGGCTGAAACTGTAGTTAAATGAAATAAAGATCGGGGGGGGTCATACATTCATCTCATTGTACAAACGTCTGAATTGGGACTGAACTTCTGTTTCTTTGCAGGTCAATCGCTTTAACAAGTGCAAGGACAGAGCCCTCTGATCACTGAGCATCACCTCAATGGAGCCCAAGAAACAATACAAGGTGATCAGCACCATTCCGCTCAGCACAGTGAGTACCCACATCCCTATAAGGACTTTACATCTCCAGTCCATCGTCTGCAGTTCTGAAACTCCCACATTTAGAACCTCTGGGAAGATCTATGAGTCAAAAACTGCACTTTAAAGGCTTAATTTAGTGGTGTAGAGCCTATCTGACAATCTGTCCAGACTCACTTTCTCAATAAACACATTATAGATTGGTTAATTCTAAGCAACTTTTCAACTGGCTTTCATTATATATTTATTTTTTATTGTTTTTTTAATTATCTGCCTTTTACTTACAACTCTTTCCAGCTTTCAAATGGGGGTCACTGACCCCATCTAAAAACAAATGCTCTGTAAGGCTACAAATGTATTGTTATTGCTACTTTTTATTCCTCATCTTTCTATTCAGGCCTCTCCTATTCATATTCCAGTCTCTTATTCAGATCAGTGCATGGTTGCTAGGGGAATTTGGACCCTAGCAACCAGATTGCTGAGTGGAGAGCTGCTGAATAAAAAGCTAAATAACTCAAAAACCACAAATAATAAAAAAAATTAAAACCAATTGCTTATTGTCTCAGAATATTGTCCCCTACATCAGGGCTGTTCAACTGGCAGCCCGTGGGCCACATGCGGCCCGCGACCCCCCCTCATGTAGCCCTCCACATCAAAGTCTGCCTGCTGTGTCTGTTTACCATATGTAAAATTTAAAAGGTATCACTATAGAGATTAACTGGCCCCTGCATTGTCTAAACCTCAATTTCAGACTAATCCCCTGTATTGTTCACACTTGTGACCCCTCTATTGTTTCTATCCTAAATAGGGATGTAGCGAACGTCGGAAAAAAAGTTCGCGAACATATTCGCGAACTTGCGCAAAAATGCGAGCGGTTCGCGAACGGTTCGCGAACCCCATAGACTTCAATGGGAAGGCGAACTTTAACATCTAAAAAAGACATTTCTGGCCAGAAAAATGATTTTAAAGTTGTTTAAAGGGTGCAACGACCTGGACAGTGGCATGCCAGAGGGGGATCAAGGGCAAAAATGTATCTGAAAAATCTGCCTGTGTGTGCTTGGAAAAGATAGTGTAGGGGGAGAGCTGTTCGAGTCAGCAGATGAGATCAGAAGCAGGACAGCTGCCCACTGCAGCTACATACAGAGCACTGCAGTAGAAGGTAGATTACTAGCCAGCAAAGCTACCTAAGCTTAAATGTCCCTCAAACCCCTGCAGACTTCTGTCCCTCCAATAACAGAGCAGTATCAAAACGATTACTAGCCAGCAAACTTTCAACTGTCCCTGAAATCACTAACAGGCAGCAGCTCTCTCCCTACACTATCTCTTCAGCACACACAGGCAGAGTGAAAAAACGCTGCAGGGCTTCGGTTTTTATAGGGAAGGGGAGTGGTCCAGGGGAGAGCTTCCTGATTGGCTGCCATGTACCTGCTGGTCTGGGGTGAGAGGGCAAAAAAAAGCGCCAACAATGGCGAACCCAAAATGGCGAACGTCGTTCGCGAACTTCCGAACAAGTTCGCCGGCGAACAGTTCGCGCCATCTCTAATCCTAAAGCCCCTGTACTGTTCTACCTGAGACCCCTCTATTGTTTCTATCCTAAAGCCCCTGTACTGTTCTACCTGAGACCCCTCTATTATTTATATCCTAAAGCCCCTGTACTGTTCTACCTGAGACCCCTCTATTGTTTATATCCTAAAGCCCCTGTACTGTTCTACCTGAGACCCCTCTATTGTTTATATCCTAAAGCCCCTGTACTGTTCTACCTGAGACCCCTCTATTGTTTATATCCTAAAGCCCCTGTACTGTTCTACCTGAGACCCCTCTATTGTTTCTATCCTAAAGCCCCTGTACTGTTCTACCTGAGACCCCTCTATTATTTATATCCTAAAGCCCCTGTACTGTTCTACCTGAGACCCCTCTATTGTTTATATCCTAAAGCCCCTGTACTGTTCTACCTGAGACCCCTCTATTGTTTATATCCTAAAGCCCCTGTACTGTTCTACCTGAGACCCCTCTATTGTTTATATCCTAAAGCCCCTGTACTGTTCTACCTGAGACCCCTCTATTGTTTATATCCTAAAGCCCCTGTACTGTTCTACCTGAGACCCCTCTATTGTTTATATCCTAAAGCCCCTGTACTGTTCTACCTGAGACCCCTCTATTGTTTCTATCCTAAAGCCCCTGTACTGTTCTACCTGAGACCCAGACTGAAACTGCCACATTGTTCTCCTGTTCTCACTTTATACAAAATGCTAATGGGGCACCAGCACTGTGTCACTGTATGTAGTACATATTAGACTGCAGTGGCGGAAGTACCGGGGGAGCAGGGGGTGCCCCCGGCAGTCCACGCGCCGCTGTGCGGCGCATATTCCCGGCCACTTTCTGGGTGTACGGAGGGGGGCAGGGGCCGGGCTGTGCGTCCTGCGCCAGGGCCCGCCCCCCTCTAGTTAAACTTCTGTTAGACTGGTCCTTATTCCTGTCTCCTGCTCTGTTTTCCCTATACTCCCTGTGTGTGTCATACTTTGCCTGCTCTTTACACCCTGTGTTTGCCATACTCTGCCTGTCCTATGATCCCCATGGAACATAAGCCTGGTATTTGTTCTGGGGGTTTGTTAGCATTTGAAAATTATTGTTAGGGGTCCCTAAGGTGTTTAATCATATGCTGGGGTACTGTATTATACACAGGGGAGGAGGAAGCATATGGATTTATGGGAATGTCTTAATATGACTTAGCTGTTTTCACATTAGAGTGACATCTCTGCCAGGACAGGCACAAGGTACTTTGTCACCCTAGGCAAGAGCTTCAATCAGTGCCCCCCTGTCCTGCATTACCATTTCCCTCCTTACCATGATGGTGTTTAAATAAAGAGAGCAAGAAAATGTACAACACTTTTTCATTTATATTACTGCCCCCTGTACCTGTACCAGTAAGCCCAGCAGCCTTCCATCATACAGCCCTCCAGCAGCCATCATCTGATCACATGATATTGCCCCCAAGTATTTATGTACCTGTGCCAGCGCCCAGCCCAGCAGCAACAGTAAATATATGGGCCCCAAATCTGTACGTGGCTGTGCCAGCAGGAAGCTTCACACTTTACAGTAATAGAAAGAAAGTCTTGAGTTCAGTGTAACTGTGCAAGTCTGAGAGCAGCGAGAGTCACACCAAGCAGCCCCCCAGCTCTCTCTGTGTCACCCAACACATCAGTGATGTCATTGACGCATATACGCACGTCGCGCTGCACTGCCGCACCGAAGGAGCGATTACTTGCCGGCAAGAGGGGGGGAGGAGATGGATTCCACCCAACTGGGTGACCATGGTCACTGAAACAAATTATTAAAGAAACGCTTGAAAAAAGTGTGCCCCTCAATGATGGCGCCCTAGACAGCCGCCTACTCTGCCTACCCCTAGATCCGGCCCTGATCCCTGCAGTGAGCACCAACCATTTGGGTTTTTGGTGTGCGATTAATGTGGACATGGTCTTGCGGTAACATGGGTGTGGTTTAAAGTGGGTGTGGTCTAAAAACAGGGAGTGGCTAACACTGGCTTCCATTATCGGCCCCCCACCATGTAGATTGGAAAAATTCCGGCCCTCGGTACCATAGAAGTTGGACAGCACTGCCCTACATCATACTAAAGGTTAATTTAAAGGCAAACAACCCTTTTAAATAAAGGAGATTGCACCATCAGCATAGAAATGGTCTCATTCCAGTCAAGTTATGGAATTCCCTACCAAGAGAGGGAGAATAAGTGATTCATTTACGAGAGGAAGGAGATTTCACCATCAACATAGAATGGTCTCTTTTCAGTAAGGGCAGTTGTGTTTCGGCGATGAATGATTCAACAATGGTTGGATACTGAATTTTTAGCTAATTAATTTGGAGCTACTTATTCCCTTTCCCAGTGTTACTGGCCCCCTGCATTCCCTTTATATTGCCTCTATTCATTTTATTTGAATACAATTATATTATTATTTCTATTATGGTTGGCTATTATTCTCAGTAAGTGATTTATCAGAGGGGCACAGTGGGGGGTGAGATTGGGGGAACGGGACGAGTCGGTTATTTACAATAAAGCAATAAAGTACAAACTGCATCTCATGGAATTTCTCCGCCTGGATGAGATTAAAGGGGATGCAAAGCTGCGGGTGCCGGCAGCTGCCACACTGGGAATTTATTGTCTTGTTTATTTGATAATTCCATGTATAATTCATTCCCCAGTTCCCTTTCTTCTATGAGAAAATCCCACCGCCCGTACAGACGCCTGTGGTGTAATTATTGCCCCGGTAGCAGGAGGCTCCCAGATTTATACACGTGGGGAGATGAATTTGCACATGGGATTCATAAAGCAGAACAAATCATATTCACGAGGGACTACAATTTATTTTCAGCCATAAAGCAGGACAGCACTGCTGCTTACAATGGGGATCAGATAGGATCTGTGCAGCCACTGGGACAGAATGTTCTGTTATACAGATAGCTAGAATCTCAGCTGTCATAAAGCAGGACAGGACTGCTGCTTACAATGGGGATCAGATAGGATCTGTGCAGCCACTGGGACAGAATGTTCTGTTATACAGATAGCTAGAATCTCAGCTGCCATAAAGCAGGGCAGGACTGCTGCTTACAATGGGGATCAGATAGGATCTGTGCAGCCACTGGGACAGAATGTTCTGTTATACAGATAGCTAGAATCTCAGCTGCCATAAAGCAGGACATGACTGCTGCTTACAATGGGGATCAGATAGGATCTGTGCAGCCACTGGGACAGAATGTTCTGTTATACAGATAGCTAGAATCTCAGCTGCCATAAAGCAGGACATGACTGCTGCTTACAATGGGGATCAGATAGGATCTGTGCAGCCACTGGGACAGAATGTTCTGTTATACAGATAGCTAGAATCTCAGCTGCCATAAAGCAGGACATGACTGCTGCTTACAATGGGGATCAGATAGGATCTGTGCAGCCACTGGGACAGAATGTTCTGTTATACAGATAGCTAGAATCTCAGCTGCCATAAAGCAGGACATGACTGCTGCTTACAATGGGGATCAGATGGGATCTGTGCAGCCACTGGGACAGAATGCCCTGTTATACAGATAGCTAGAATCTTAGCTGCCATAAAGCAGGACAGGACTGCTGCTTACAATTGGGATCAGATAGGAATTTTTTATTAGTAAAAACTTAACAAATAATAGAATCTTTCAAATCAAACAAAACAATGCATAGCAATATTCAACACATTAGCGAATATAGGCAAGTTTCTCTTGACAGTACATGGGAAATATTGAGGTGCTGGTACCAATCTACAACATACAAATGTCACTATCGCGATTTCCCCAGTATAGTTGGTACAATATTCCTTAAAGGCAAATACAAGGACAGAGGCATCTAAAGATTTATATTTCTCCATTTTGAGGTATTTGAGGTGCAGTGTTTGATCTCACGCTCCTTCAGGAAACCCAAATCAGACATCACTGACTTTACGATCTGCTCAATAACAATCTCCTCTTGGCCAAAGGATTTCCTACAGCGGCATTGCCACAGATGGTACCTCATCACTGATATTATCAGGTACATCGTTCCTCTGTCAAGTGGGTGCTGGGTAGACAAAATGCCATAGGCCGCGT
The DNA here is from genome assembly GCA_038501925.1 of Xenopus petersii. NCBI lineage: Eukaryota > Metazoa > Chordata > Amphibia > Anura > Pipidae > Xenopus > Xenopus petersii. The sequence goes on along the minus strand of CM076682.1, from coordinate 163,033,677 downwards.
CAGTATAAGAAAGTTGCCTAATGTGGGGCACCTTCAGAACCTCTGCCAGCTGACAGCGCACAGTTTTTGTTACAGGGCAATCAACTAGAAAATGTTCCAGGGTCTCGTCAGTGGAACAGCCCCACGGGCACTGCCTTTCAGCGATGTTTAAGTAACTCACATTGCCCCGAACAAAAAGCTTTCCCTGAAGAGCCAGCCAGTTAAGATCAAAGTATTTGGGGGGCAGTCATCTGTCATTGAGCCACTGGAGGCTCTGAGAAAGAATGTTCCCCACACAGTCTCTCAAGGTTAAGGGGACAGTGAAATAGGTTCCCAGGATCCTGCAATAGATCTGCTTTCTCGGGGCAGAACCCAGTTCCCCAATTCCAACATCCCACTTCCTCAATAGTTTCAGCCCCAATTCAAGATGCTGAGGGAGATGACAACCGCGCACACGGACTTTCTTCACACTACCGCCGAGCAGCCAATCTCCTACCAGAGGCAATACCCAATTCCTGATGCAACTCTCCCACAGGGAATCAGTTCTTTGGCCCAGGATCCCAAAGTTGAACTTCAGGAAAATGGATCCAAAGAAGGCCACTGGACATAACATGCCCAACCCTCCCTCTTTCCTCTGCAGGTAAGTAATGCCCCTTTTTACTGGATTCAGCCTGTTCCCCCAGATTAACTGAAAGAACAGACTTTGGATCCGAGCATAGAAAGCTTCTGGCAGCGGATACACGTAGGAAACAAACAAAAAGATAGGGACCAGGTAAGTCTTCACGAGCTTCACCCTTTCTCTGTAGGACAGCTTCCATCCCCTCCATCGCTGTACCTTTGCATTTCCGGCATCCAACTTTTCCTCCCAGTTTTGCCTACCATCATCTCCCTTCCCAAATTTGATCCCTAAGATTCTAATCTGAGTTGGGGCTGATATGATGACTATGTATAAATATATAAGGGGATCATATAATAATCTCTCTAATGCTTTATTTACCAGTAGGTCTTTCCAGCTGACACGAGGTCACCCATTCCGATTAGAAGAAAAGAGGTTCCGCCTAAATATTCGGAAGGGGTTTTTTACAGTGAGAGCTGTGAAGATGTGGAATTCTCTCCCTGAATCAGTTGTACAGGCTGATACATTAGATAGCTTTAAGAAGGGGTTGGATGGCTTTTTAGCAAGTAAGGGAATACAGAGTTATGGGAAATAGCTCATAGTCCAAGTTGATCCAGGGACTAGTCCGATTGCCATTTTGGAGTCAGGAAGGAATTTTTCCCCCTCTAAGGCAAATTGGAGAGGCTTCACATGGGTTTTTTGCCTTCCTCTGGATCAACTGGCAGATAGGTAGTTAATACAAAAAAAAAAAAAGGTTGAACTTGATGGACATGTGTCTTTTTTCAACCTTACTTACTATGTTACTATGTTACTATGTAAATTCCTGGAGCGGAAAGGCCGGCTCCTCATCTAATGACCAAAAAGCTTGAGACTTATCCATGTTGACCAGAGACCCGGAGGCCTCTGAGTAACTTCTGACTGTCTCAGACAACACTCTCGCATCTTCAGGACAAGAGACTGCTACCGTGACATCATCCGCATAGGCTACCGACCTGAGGGGCTGGCAACGGGGAACAAAGAGACCCTCAATTCCACTCGCCTGCAAACGCCTTAAAAAAAGATCGATCGCAAAAACATACAGCAGAGGGCTTAAGGGACACCCCTGTCTCACCCCTGCCCCGACCTCAAAGTTTTCACCACGCCATCCATTTATAAGTGGAAAGCTTACTGCCCCTTTGTACAAAGCTGAGAGCCATCTAATGAATGTTCCCGGGATGCCATACTTTGTCAAAACGGCCCACAGATACTCATGATCCACTCGATCAAAGGCCTTAGCCTGGTCCAGAGACAGAAGGTAACACCCAGTATTTTGGACTTTGCATAACTCCAAGGCTTCCCTAATAGTAAGGATCGCCCCAAAGATGCTCCGCCCTTTCACCGTGCAGAACTGGACAGGAGATAATAAAGTGCCTGAAAATTAAATCAGTCTTGTAAAAAATATCCGTGCGAGAAGCTTCCTATCAGTGTTGAGAAGGGCAATTGGCCTCCAGTTCTCAACCCGCTTTGGATCCTTACCCTTTGACAGCAAGATCAAAGAGGATTCTCTCATAGAGGGGGGCAAGATACCCCCTTCCAGGCAGTCTCTAAAGACCTCTACAAGAACTGGAGCCAGCTGATCTTTAAATTTCTTATAAAATTCGGCTGTAAGGCCGTCCGGTCCTGGAGCCTTCTTTTTAGCGAGGCAGTCGATGGCAGCTTTGACCTCGTCCTCCGTGATCTCAGCTGTCAAAGGTTTAAAGTCCAAATTTGTTACATCAGGTCCTGGGGTTGCCTCCAGGAAGGATGAAGTCCTCCCCTTATCCAAAGCCTTGGCCCGGAACAGAGAACCGTAGAAGTCTTTCACAATCCCAAGGATGCCCTCCCTTGATGTTTGTAACTCACCCTTGGGATCGATCAGACCGGTGATAAGTTTCCGCCCAACATTCTCTTTGCAGTTTAAAAAGGGGTCCGGTGAGTGAAAACTCCCATAGTCCCTTTCCTGCACAAGAGATTTGTACCGGCTGTACTGACATTCTCTGATCTGGGCCTTCAGCTGGGCAATTTTTGACCCCTCCACCCCATCCGAAATAGAGGAATTTCTTTATAAGAGTCAGGTACTTCTTATACTTATTGCCCTCCCTTCGTACAGATAGATTTCGGAAGAAAGCCCGGAATGAGTGCTTAACACTCTCCCACCACAATGACACAGAGTCATAAAAATCAACTCTCCCAAACTGGTGCTGAAGAAGAGCCTCAAAAGACTGTTGTACTGCTTCACCCTCCAGGGAATCTGTACTGAGCCGCCACAGGCCCTTGCCCTTCTCTGGAGTAGACAAAGTGCCCAATGTAAAGGAAAAGGTCATATGGTCGGAGTACTCAACCCCGATTTCCCTCACATCAGCAAATTCCTCACCCATCTGGACAAAAGCCATATCCAGGCGGCTACTTCTAGCCCCACACCTGTAAGTATGGATCGCTCTCCGGCCTCCCCACGTGGCAACATCAACCATTCTGGCTTGTTGGATAAGTTGTTTAAAGAAAAAGCTTTCTGATCTACCTGATCTTCCTGACCGATCTTCTGGTCTAAGGACTTGGTTGAAATCACCAGCCAGGATGACAGAGAGCGATGTGTGTAAATAGGGTCTGATTTCAGACAGTAAAGCCCTCCTACCTGACATAGACTGCGGCCCATAAACATTTATAAGACGAAAACGTCTGCTATTTATAGTCACGTCCAACATCAAACAGCGCCCCACTTGAATCTCGAGGAGACGATGTACTCTTATATTGAGGCCACCTCTAAATAATATGGCTACACCTCCACATGGCTCCTCCGCTATGGACCAGAATGAAGGCCCATGCCGCCAGTCAGCCTTTGCCTTTCTCAGTTCTGCCTGAGTAGTAAGACGGGTTTCCTGAAGGAAAAAAACCTCAGCGTCTGAGTTACCTAGACTTTCAAAAGCCAAAAATCTGGCTCGCTGAGTTCTAAACACTACACACATTAGATGTTAAAAACCTAATTGGAGACGACGCCATCATGAATATTTGTCATAGATTTGCCTTTCTTTTCCTTTGCTGAAAAACCAGCTGCATCCCCATATCGCTTAACTTGGGGCCCTGACTGCAGCTGCTGTTTTTCATTTTCACTTACTGGGTCTCTGGCCGGAGTCTGAGAGCTGTTTGCAGTTTCTCTTACACCTTTCTTACTGGCCGGGTGCTCACCCCCTTCCCTAGTTCTTTTCTTTGAAACCAGTTGAACCTCCATAACCTCCTCCTCCAACTCCCTTGGGTTACTCTCCCCGGCTTCTTGCGTCTCTATCCTCTCCAGCTCCTCTTGCTCTTCTCTTTCTGCTCTGTCACCCCAGGTCTCAGAATTATTATCAAGCACTGAGAATTTATTCCCTGTACTTATAGAGAAAGTATTTATTTCTGAGTGACCTTCTCCTGGATCTAACAGATGGGCATGCTTTTTAGACTTTTTGTTTTTAGCTTTTTTCCAACCATCTTTTTCATTCCCATCATTCGGTACCTTAACTTCACTCTCTCTTGCTGCCTTCTCTGGTTGTTTTCCACTTTCACTCCCTCTAGCTGCCTTTTCTGGTTGCTTTCCACTTTCACTCCCTCTAGCTGCCTTCTCTGGTTGCTTTTCTTTTTTCTGATCTTTTGTTGGCTGCCTAAACCTCTGCTGCTTAGGAATGACTTTTTCCTGGGTTGCTGGTACCTCCTCCTCTTGCTCCTTCTCTCCTTCCCCTTCCTCCGGCTCCATTACCTTTCTCATCTCCCGGTCTATCTCAGGGAAGAGTCTGACCATATTATGGTATGCTTCCGGACACCTCCTGTGGGAATGGCCCATTCTATTGCACAGGTTGCACCTGACCTGGTCACAGCTTCTCGCCTCATGCCCCACAGCATTACAAAGTGCACACTTCAGTATAGAGCAGGCTCTTGCCAGATGATCTCTAGCCCCACACTTATAGCATCGCCGTGGCTGGCCAACATAGAAACAAGAGCCTTTTTCCTTCCCTATGAAAAAAGCATTGGGCAGATGGTTGGGTACATTGCCTGTCACCTCAAGCCTCACTTTTGTGCGCCAAACACCTCCCCAGACATTATCCTCATCATACACCTTTACCAACGGAGACAAAACCGTACACTGGCGCTGCAACCAAACCAAAATATCTTCCTGGGGAACCGCATCATTTTTCATTACTATAGTAATGAGTTTGGTCTCAGGCTTGGTCATTGGAATGACAACTAAGTTCTCCCAGTTTTGGTGTCCTGCTCTTTTCTGCAAATTATAAATCCGCCAGAAATGGTCTAAAGCCTCAGGCAACTTAAAAGTGATGTCATAATCAATTTCGGTTTGTCCAATTACAGCTGATAAATCATCTGGAGAGAAACCCATCCCCTCTAGCAACATGGTGCGTACAAAGTGTCGTCTTGGAGGGGCATCCTCTTTATTGCCATCCCACTTTACCTTAACCCAGTTCTTTCTCTTAAAGGGGTCATTATCAGATATATCAGGGACTGGGAAAAGACGCCTTCTCTCCCAGAAACTTGCTGGATTGACCTGTTCTCCTTGGCCACCTACCTGAACTGACACTACCTCTACAGGTTCTGGAAGCCCATGATCTACCTGTCCCTGGCTAACTTCTGTCAATCCATTAGCAGCAGAAACTGCCACATTCCCAGCCATCCCTCCAGCTTGCACTCCCCCACATTCACCCTCCATTCCCTCAACACCAGTCACAGCCTCACTCACACTGTCATTCCCAACAGCTACAGAGGACTCCACTTCATTCTCCTCAATCACCCCACTCTCCACCCTCTCACTCTCATTCACACTGGAAGAAGCAGTCTTTGTTGGTGTAATGTCCATCTCTTCTGCATGCAGTTCTTCTTCTTCTATGGACACGGTTTCAGCTGGATCCTGGGCACTTTCTTGCTGTTCTTTCCCACTGTCATTGGTATTTTGGGGTACAGGATTTGCTGTAACTTTGCCTTCAACTTTTGGCAGCTCTGGAAAATCCTGATCAGATGATAGTACAAAAGCCTGGTCCTTCTTCCCAACAGTAGCTTTAAAGGCCTTTTCTTCCTGTTTCCTTTCCTGGGCATCCACTTCCTGCTGATCAAACGCCATGTTCTGCCAGTTTATCTTGCCCCGTTGCCTCTGCAGCCTGGGGGGTAAAGGCTTTATGAATTCCGCCTCACTCTCAGATGACGCAGGGCTGTTAGATGTGCTGCTCTGAAGTGACTTTACCAAAGCTGGTTTTGCAGCTGGAGTGCGGACACTGGATGACATTGCTGCAAATCTCTGTTTATTTTGATAAACTTCCTTCCAGGGACCGACATCTTTATAAAGCTCAGAAATGCGAAGCTCTATACCAGCAAGTTCATTCCCCAGTTCATCACGTTTGCATCTGTTGGATTCCTTATATTTGTCATCTGAAAACACCATTGAATTTGTTAAGTGTTTTATTGACATTTCCAAAGACTTTTTTCTGTTTTGCAATGTAGCTAATTCTTTTAGTGCTTCAGCTACTTTTTCTGCAGAAATTGTCTCTTTAACTTTGCCTTTATTACTTGCTTCTTTATGTTGTGCCCCTTTAACTGCAGCTCCTTTACTGATGTTATGTGCAATGCTGGTTCCAGGGCTTCCACCAGGGCTGTTGCCTTCTGAGCCATGAGGAACTGGTGCAATGCTGGAAGCTTTACTCCTTCTCCCCTTCCCACTGGGAACTTTAGTGGCGCCGGCTGCTCCATGAAGTAAAGATGTGGGTGCTTGAGTGCAAGGTCTGGCAGCTGCACCCGTAGCCCCACTCTCCTGGCAAGCTGGCTGTGATGGTAACACACAAACTGGAGAGTTAATGTCTGCACCTGATTCCTCCCCCACCTGGCCAACTGATTCCAGCACACACAATGGAGACATAGTTTGTTTGGTATTGCTGCAGCGCTGGACTTTCTGCTGCTCACACTCCACAGTCACACATTGCTGGGGGGAACTTTGGCAAGTAGTAATATGTTTATCTCCATGTACATTAACATTTGTAACTGGCAAGTCATTATTAACTTCTGTTGAAATTAAAGGCAAAGTTTGTTTTTCCATACCTTTGTGTTCCTGCTGATTTATTTCCGATATTTGCTTTCCATCCATATTTCCCTGTAGCACAGGGTTAACACTAGCAGCTCCAGGGGAGATCTTTCCTTTAGGGGCACCTCTGCGGGCTTCCACCTCCTGAGCACGAGCTGCTGCTGCATTTTTCTGCTTCTGCCTCCTGGTCTCAGCCACAAACTTTTCCACCTCCATCTCACTCTCACTGCTGGTTTTCCCCCTTGGTGTTCCTGGGGTCCCAACAGATGAGGATCTCAGTCTTGGCCTTGACAGTTCAGCCGCATGGCTAGGCCCCAAAGCCTGGGCCTCAGTTTTCCGGGTAGCCCGACCAGCCCTAGCAGGGCCTGGGCTTGCTCCAGGCATGAGAGCTCTCTGAAACACAACTGCTTCCAATTGGGATCAGATAGGATCTGTGCAGCCACTGGGACAGAAAGTTCTGTTATACAGATAGCTAGAATCTCAGCTGCCATAAAGCAGGACAGGACTGCTGCTTACAATGGGGATCAGATAGGATCTGTGCAGCCACTGGGACAGAATGTTCTGTTATACAGATAGCTAGAATCTCAGCTGCCATAAAGCAGGACAGGACTGCTGCTTACAATGGGGATCAGATAGGATCTGTGCAGCCACTGGGACAGAATGTTCTGTTATACAGATAGCTAGAATCTCAGCTGCCATAAAGCAGGGCAGGACTGCTGCTTACAATGGGGATCAGATAGGATCTGTGCAGCCACTGTATAACAGTTGCATGAACGTTATGAGATCTATTTCACAAACTCATTGTGTGTATGGCAGTAGATGGGCACATCTCAATTCAGGTTGGCAGACTGAATATTAATACAGCTGTGCAGGGGGCTGGTATCTACTCGCCTCTGGTTGGCATGGTGCCATCTTAGCTGGCATGGCTCCAGAAATCAAAGAAAAGAGTATAAATATGAATTCAATGCACAGTTACATGCGTGTGTGAGACAGTAAAGGGAAAATGTTTACTAATCACAGCTTCACCTTGTACTAAACTCATATTCTAATTGCCCCCCATGCACCCCTGCATGTACTAGTGGCCAGTATAGGATTTTCCATATACCGTAGCGCCTAAGAGAAATTATATGGCAGCTCCCACCCAAATGTAAAAATACAATTACTGGAAATGGTGAATATGTCTCTGCTCTCAAATATGGACCTATTAGGCTAGGGCCACACTAGGCGATAGCGCCGCGATTTGACTCGCGGCGACTTTTCGCCGCGACTTTTAATCCGCAATCGCTGGGGAAACTTTTGCGCTGGCGTCTATGGGGAATCGCGGCGTAAAAACACACGCGGCAATCTTTTTTCTACTGTCGCTCGAAATTGCCTCGCTAGGCGATTTCGAGCGACAATAGAAAAAAGATTGCCGCGTGTGTTTTTACGCCGCGATTCCCCATAGACGCCAGCGCAAAAGTTTCCCCAGCGATTTTTCTACTGTCGCTCGAAATTGCCTCGCTAGGCGATTTCGAGCGACAATAGAAAAAAGATTGCCGCGTGTGTTTTTACGCCGCGATTCCCCATAGACGCCAGCGCAAAAGTTTCCCCAGCGATTGCGGATTAAAAGTCGCGGCGAAAAGTCGCCGCGAGTCAAATCGCGGCGCTATCACCTAGTGTGGCCTTAGCCTTACCGTGCTAAGTGGCTTCATGAGGATTTCATTATATCAGCTGGTAATAAAGTCCAACAGGAGAGGGTGAGTTCTGGTGCTCGGAGGAGGGAGAAACAATGACTCGTCCTGTGATTCACAAATGAATTTCATGTTTAATATATTAACTTGTTTCTGGCACAGTTACTGCACGATGCACAGTGTGTGTGAGATTCACGTCTGCCCTGCGTCACCATCAATTATCCTTTTTAATGATTTTAGAAGGAAAAAACAAGCATTTAAGTGACTCCCTGTCTTTTTTGTTATATATGTCACTTCTGTCATATAACCTACACCTCCTCCTGTGTCTCTCCCACTCTCCTACTGCTATGAGCAAACTTAGGGACTGTTCCTGCTGAATTGTGCTTAGTACAGGGAATACCTATGCTGCCATAGTTTTATGAGATCTCTCTGTACAGACTATGAGCAAACTTAGGGGGCTGTTCCTGCTAAATTGTGCTTAGTACAGGGGAATACCTATGCTGCCATAGTTTTATGGGATCTCTATGTACAGACTATGAGCAAACTTAGGGACTGTTCCTGCTGAATTGTGCTTAGTACAGGGAATACCTATGCTGCCATAGTTTTATGGGATCTCTCTGTACAGACTATGAGCAAACTTAGGGGACTGTTCCTGCTGAATTGTGCTTAGTACAGGGGAATACCTATGATGATACAATTTTACATAAAAATGATTGCATTATTCTAGGTCAAATGCCAAGCTTGGGGTCTGCAGAGCAAAAATGTCTAAAAACAACAAAATAGAGGACTAACTGCAAATTACTTTAGAACGGTATTGTCTACTGATGGTAAAGGTTTATGATGAATGTTTAAAGGAGAACTGAACCCTAAAAATGAATATGGCTAAAAAATGCCATATTTGTTTTTTTTTTTAAATGTTTTTATTACATTTTAAACACATGTACAGCTTGTTTGTGGACATTTGACCTGTCCATTAGAGATTCATGTAAGTCATTGATGTTACATGTATTAGAGAATAGAAAGAAAACAACATTATAACATGGAGTCATTTGAGCAACATTAATATAGTATTGTACATTTCTAAAAGCATGTTCCGAGTTTAAGTTTCAAGTTTACACAGGCTAGAATTCGTTTATTTTTTTTTTTATTTTTTTAAAAGTTTTTATTTAAATTTTTTTAACATTCAACATATAGAATTAGTTTATTTTAGGTAAGATGACAAAAGCCTGTTGATACGGTGACTCCTGGGGGGGGGGGGTTACCCCTCAAAATGTCTGTATCATACCATGTTGTATTTTGAAAGGTTGAAGTTGTTACTGTAGATATCTAAGTGGGTGTGGGAGGCTATTGATATCTGTGATCCAAGTAGAAAATCATTTTTTAACTTGTTGCTCTTTTTTTGTTGAGATTTCCAGCCGGTCCATGCGGAAAATATGGTGCAGTTTTTGTTTGGTAAGTGTTATTGATGGAGTGTTGCCTATAGTACTGAACAGTGGCCAATCTATGGTTAGTTGGATTGGTTTATTCACTCTCTGCGCCCAATAGGAGGTGACTGCCAACCAAAACAATTGTATTTTCAGACATGACCAGAGCATGTGTATGAGATCTGCCTTAAGATGGCCATAGACGCAAAGATCCGATCGTATGAATCGAGGATTGTACAATTTTCGGATCCGTGTGTGGAGAGTCCCGACATTTTTAGTCCGGCGGAGATCGGTCGTTCGGTTGATCGGACGGGTTAAAAGGTTTCTGTCGGCTGCCAACGATATCAGTCACCAGCTTTTGTCGGACATAAACTTTCATACGATTACTGTCAGGGGCAGAACATCGGCTGATCTGTTCTTTAACTAGGGATGCACCGAATCCACTTTTTTGGATTCAGCCGAACCCCCGAATCCTTTGTGAAAGATTCGGCCGAAAACCGAACCGAATCCGAACCCTAATTTGCATATGCAAATTAGGGGTGTGAAGGGAAAACATTTTTTACTTCCTTGTTTTCTGACAAAAAGTCATGTGATTTCCCTCCCCGTCCCTAATTTGCATATGCAAATTAGGATTCGGATTCGGTTCGGCCAGGCAGAAGGATTCGGCCGAATCCGAATCCTGCTGAAAAAGGCCGAATCCTGGTCGAATCCCGAACCGAATCCTGGATTCAGTGCATCCCTATCTTTAACTACTTTATTTGATGGGAATGGTGAGTGGCAGGTCGGGAGATGGGGAAGTCAGATAGTTAGAGGATTCGAACGATCGGATCTTTCAGCTTTAGGGGCGATGCATCGAGTGCATCTGTCAGAGGGGAGGCTTCCTATTTTAAAGCATCTTTCAGGTGTGAGGTATGCGTTATGGAGGATTTGTAAATCTATTTCTTGAAGGTATTTCAGCAGCACTCCGATTAAGTGAAAAAAATTTAATTTTATTCGTGCCTCAAGCTAAGCGACGTTTCGAGCTTATCCAGCCCTTTATCAAGCTTGAGGCACGAATACAATTTACATTTTTTCACGTAATCAGAGTGCTGCTGAAATAGCTCCTCCAATATGGACTAGACCTGGGCAGACAGAGTCACGGTCGGCACCTGACGCTGCAAAAAGCAGTGAGAGTTTGTGCAGCGCTTCTTTGTATCTGTGTAAAGCCATTTCTTGGTATCTGCTAGTTGGTAATAGTTTTGTTATGTGTGAGTGGGATTTTAATATATCGGTGAGAGGTATTTGTGCTATAAGTGTTGTCCATGAAAATGGGGAGATTTTTGCCGAGTCTAAATTTATGTTTGTTCGTAGTGCATGGGATATTTGTGCAGTTCAGCGCCTTGTGATTTTTATCTACCATGTTGTTATTCCCAATGTCTTTTATTCCGTGGATTAGGCATACCTCCCAACATTTTGGAAGTAAAAAGAGGGACAAAAAATTTTTTCCCGCACGTAGCGCAGCAATTTTTTGACCACACCCCTTTCTGTGGCCACACCCCCTAATTACCGTGTTTGTTTTTCACAAATTTGGCAGGTTATTAAAGTTTGAAAATATTTCTCCTTATCTAAACTGTGTTTTTGTGTCTCAAAATTGTTACAAAGTATCTTATTTGCACCTGTTAGCTGTTCTGGGCTCTCCGCTATTAAGTGAGAAACTTTGTTTCTTTTTCTGGCTGTTCAGTGCAGAGAAAAGAGGGACTTTCCAGTACAAATGAGGGACTGCGGGTTGAGCAGTCAAAAGAGGGACTGTCCCTCCGAAAAAGGGACAGTTGGGAGGTATGGATTAGGTGTTTTGCAATATTTGCAGACTGAGGAAAATGTGCGGAGTTGTGAAAGCCAATTTTTCTCATAGTTTTGTTGGAGAGAGCAGTTGAAAGTTTCTTTTGATAAGGTTTTGTATGTTGTATAGTCCTTTATTGTGTAAGGGTAAGGGCACACTGAGAGATTCGGGGAGATTTAGTCGCCTTTGCAGTGACCAATCTCCCAGAACACCTTCCATCACTCTGCGCTGGCTAAAATGAAAAATCGCCAGCGCTAATCACACGCAGCATTTCGTTTTCCGAAGTTGCCTCACAAGGAAACTTCGGACGACTTCGGAAAATGAATTGCCGTGTGTGATTAGCGCTGGCGATTTTTCATTTTAGCCATCGCAAACTGAGGGAAGGCGTTCGGGGAAAGTCCAGGCGATTAGTCGCCAGGTGACTAAATCTTCCCGAATTGCCCAGTGTGCCCTTACCCTAAGAATGGATTTGATAGTCCTATAGGGATTATATGTTAAATATGTTGATTGATGTAAGGGAAGGCAATGCTTTGATCACAGTTTTATAGGTATCAAAAAATAATGGATTGTCTTTTAATGGTTGGGGGATGTTTGAAGGTGGTGAGTGAAGGAGGAAATTTAAGATTGCCAAGATCTCATCTTACGAATTGAGGATTCGTACGATTTTCGGACCGTGTGTGGAGAGTCCCGACATTTTTCGTCCGGCGGAGATCGGTCGTTTGGTCGATCGGACAGATTAGAAAATTTCTGTCGGCTGCCGATAATATCTCTGCGTGTATTGCCGATCGTACGATTTTCAGTGGGAGACTGTCACTAGCTTTGGTTGGACATAGATATCGTACGATTGCTGTCAGGGGCAGAACATTGCTGATCTGTTCTTTAACTAATCTGACTGGTAAGACTTTGATCTGAATGGTTAGTGGCGGGTCGGGAGATGGGAAAGTCTGATCGTACTTTGATTTGTTCGATCAGATCTTTGGGGCAAATTCACTAAGATGCGAAGTTGCGCCAGGCGCAACTTCGCCACACTTCGCCGCACTTCGCCAGGCGTAGTTTCGCCAGCGCTCCACAAATTCACTAAAATCCGAAGTTGCGCACAGGGGTAGCGTAAGGTTGCGAAGTTGCGCTAGCATTGATTCGCTATGTAAAGCGAAGTTACGCTAGCGAAGGCTAATTTGCATACGGCGCCAAATTCAAATTTCAATGGAGGAACACGTATCAGCACTACAAATGCCTAGAAAACCTTCAAATCAGCAAATAAAAATGTTATTTTGCCCTACACATGTGCCCACTGTCTAGGTAAGTTGCCATGAGTCAGGAAATGTAGGGGGGAAGGAGGGGAGCCCCAAAAATATTTTCAATCTTTTTCAGCCTATCACCCATCATGTAGAAAACACGCCAGCGTTTTTTGGGAATTAGAAAAAAATTTGACTTTTTTTTAAACAATCCCTATCTACTCTATTGCGCTTCGCCAGGTCTGAGGTGGCGAAGGAAGTCTAGCGTAAAAGGTAGCGTTCAGTACACTGCGCAAGTTAGTGAATTTGCGTAGTTACGTCGATAACGAAAATTCGCCTGGCGTAAGGGTGCGAAGTAACACTAGCGAAACTACGCCAGCGTTCGTTAGTGAATTTGCGCAGTAACGAAAAAAATGGCAAACGCTAGCGAATTAACGCTAGCGAATTAACACTAGCGTTCGGCGCTTCGGCGCTTAGTGAATTTGCGCCACGCGTATATCAGCAGTGCTGCTTCTTTGTATTCTTTAATATTTGGCAGATTAAACCCCCCCTAATGTTTTTGGTTGTTGTACTTTATTTGTACTTTCTAATTGGGGCATTTACTCTGCCAGATGAAAGTACGGAATATTTTGTGTATACGTTTTAAATCTGTTGGTTTGATACGGTATGGTGACTTTTATATGGGGTATAGTATCTTCGGGAAAAGAATAATTTTAATAAAGTGAATTCCTCCCAGAAAGGTTAGATTAATGTGTTTCCACTGTTGCATTTTTATTTGTATCTTATCTTGATCTGATATTTAGTTTATAGATATCTTTGTTGTTTTTTTAGTATTTTTATGCCTAAGTATTTAAAATACCATATTTTATATAGTGAACTTATTGCAGGAGGCTAAAGTTTGAGCTTGTCAATAGCAGCAATGATCCAGGACTTCAAACTTGTCACAGGGGGTCACCATCTTGGAAAGTGTCTGTGACACTCACATGCTCAGTGGGCTCTGATTGGCTGTTGAGAAGCTAAGCTTAGGGCTCGTCACTAATTATCCAGCAGAAAATGAGCTTCCCTGGCTGTAATATAAGCTGATGCTACAGGTTTGCTGATTATTCAATTCTGATGCGAATTGCACTGGTTTCTGTGCTGCCATGTAGTAATTATCTGTATTAATTACTAATCAGCCTTATATTGTGACATTTCTATTCTATGTGTACTGTATATTGTGAGTGGCTCCCTAAGCTCAGTAAGTGACAGCAGCACAGAGCATGTGCAGTGAATCAGCAGAAAAGAAGATGGGGAGCTACTGGGGCATCTTTGGAGACACAGATCTTTACTGCTAAAGGGCTGTGGTTGCCTTGGGCTGGTACAGAAGCACAAAACATCATGTGCAACATTTCTACCTACTTCTTTAGTTAGGCTTTAGTTCTCCTTTGAATGTATAAAGGCTGACAAAGGACGTTGGGAGATGTAGCTCAGTGCAAGTGAATGTCCCTTTCTGGGAGCCATACTCATTGTTGCAGTGGGGAACCTCTTTGAAAAAAGGATTTTTTTTTTTCAATTAAATTCCAACCTAGTTACCATGACAACAGGGATTCTGAGAAAAGGGAGGGGAGATTGCAGCAGAGATGTTTCCCCAGTGCATGTCGGCTGAAGCCAATTCATTAAAATTGCTATTATCATTTATTCATAAGGGCCCATTGCTTACTAGGCCATGAGTGAGAAAATGCTCCATACAGTCTGTTATATATCTACAGTATTTATGGTGCCTATAGTAACAGTGGGATAATAGTCTTTGGGAAGGGAGTGTGACTGTGGGATAGCAGGTATAGTAGGGAGAGATGGTGCCTATAGTAACAGTGGATAATAGTCTCTGGGAAGGGAGTGTGACTGTGGGATAGCAGGTATAGTAGGGAGAGATGGTGTCTATAGTAACAGTGGATAATAGTCTCTGGGAAGGGAGTGTGACTGAGGGATAGCAGGTATAGTAGGGAGAGATGGTGTCTATAGTAACAGTGGATAATAGTCTCTGGGAAGGGAGTGTGACTGTGGGATAGCAGGTATAGTAGGGAGAGATGGTGCCTATAGTAACAGTGGGATAATAGTCTCTGGGAAGGGAGTGTGACTGTGGGATAACAGGTATAGTAGGGAGAGATGGTGTCTATAGTAACAGTGGGATAATAGTCTCTGGGAAGGGAGTGTGACTGTGGGATAGCAGGTATAGTAGGGAGAGATGGTGCCTATAGTAACAGTGGATAATAGTCTCTGGGAAGGGAGTGTGACTGTGGGATAGTAGGTATAGTAGGGAGAGATGTGTCTATAGTAACAGTGGGATAATAGTCTCTGGGAAGGGAGTGTGACTGTGGGATAGCAGGTATAGTAGAGAGAGATGGTGTCTATAGTAACAGTGGATAATAGTCTCTGGGAAGGGAGTGTGACTGTGGGATAGTAGGTATAGTAGGGAGAGATGTGTCTATAGTAACAGTGGGATAATAGTCTCTGGGAAGGGAGTGTGACTGTGGGATAGCAGGTATAGTAGGGAGAGATGGTGTCTATAGTAGAAGTGGGGATAACATTCTCCAGTTCACTGTTGGGACAGAATGTTTTAGACTGGAATTATGAACAGATTTGCTGACAACAACCAGCAATGAGGTCCCAAGTCGTTAATTGACTGACTGTTTTTTATAAGGTCCATGGGGAAATAATCTCAAGATTAATTGGATTTCCATTATCTCTGTGCACTGCTGGGAATAGCACTGGCCTCTCTGTGCTCTGCTAATCATATTCAGGGATATATTGCTCGGTGGGTTCTGGACTGTGAAATTATCCGGGATATTGAGCAACTGTTCATTCCAACTGTATTTTTAATATAGGCACCCATGGGCTGCGACCGTAAAGCTTCTGTCCTAGTTATGGGCCCTTGGGAGCCAATATATAAATACGGCCCTGTATATATATATATATATAGTGTCAAGAACAAGTATTCCCCATTAATGTTATCAAGGTTAAGATTGTCCTGTAACCCATAGCAACCCATTTTCAGCTAGCTTTATCTGGCCTAAGGCCATACAATTGGTTGGGTGGCTCTGGGTTAAATTACTATATACTCAAGTTATGGAAAATAGTCACTTCCTCTGGAACCAAAAGACTTTTTTTCAAACCAAAAAGTTTTTATTGATTTTCATTCACAAGACAAGGGGGAAGGGGGGGGGTATGCTCCCGCCTGGGAGGCACGGACCAGTAACCTTTCCGTAGAATTGTAACAAGAATACAGATACATTTCCCTTGGTCAGGAGATACATAGTTATTCACCTACATCAGAAATACCCTCAGCATCAGTCCATGGACGCCAAATCTTATCAAACTTGTCAGGACAGCCCCGAGACAAGTAGGTTAGTTTGATCAGGGGGAGGACAGCATTCACTAGCTTACGCCACATTGTCAGTGTAGGGGGCCGAGGCCCCATCCATCTCAGTATAATAGACTTTCTTGCATAGTATAGCAGACCTCGAGTGAGCAGTTGTAAGAATTTCCCATGAACAACTCCCTCTAAAATACCCAGCAGACATGAGTGTGGGGTAAGCACCAGGGGGAGATCCAGACATGTCGAGAGATGTGTTATGACAGCTCTCCAAAATGCTTGTATGTGGGGGCAGTGCCATGACATATGGAGAAAGTCGGCCTGCTCCTCCTGACACCTATGGCAATCACCAGTAGCCCTACTTCCAAACCTATGTAACTTAGCCGGGGTTTGATAGACCTGATGGAGAAACTTGTATTGAATCAGCCTATCACGAGAGAATACCAAGAAGTGATACAGATTGCCAGTCACCTCTTCCCACTGGTCCTCCTCCAGGTCGCCTAGTGTGTCTCGCCATTTAAGGTAAGTGCGATGGAATGGGGCCACAGGGGCACGGACCAGGAGCCAATAGATTCGGGATACTAATTTAGCTGGCGTGTCCGTCTGAACCAGCTTCAAGAGGGGATAGTCCTCGGCTACCAGTAGTTGGGAGCGAAACTGCGCCACAAAGGCCTCTCTCAATTGGAAGTAAGCATGTAGCCTCAGATTGGGAACCCTCATTCTGTCTCTAAGCTCAATATAAGAAATAAACATATCGTCCACTAGAACATCAGATAAGATTCTTATACCCCCTAATGGCCAGTCTTGGAAATTGGGGAGCTCCTTAAAGTGGATTAGAGTAGTGTTCCTCCAGAGTGGCAAGCTCGGGGAGAGCAATGGTGGGTCAGCCCCTGTCATACGGAGAGCGGAGAGCCAAGCCCTATGGGTAGTCGTCACCACAGCTAGTCCCTTGGGGAGATCAGTAGGTGCTCTATAAGGAGCATTCCGCAATGCCTCTACTGAGCCCATCCACGAAGCTTGTAGCTGCATATTAGGGTTCTCTGCATTAGGCACTAGCCACCAATGAACATAGGCAGCCTGGGCCGCCAAGTAGTAGGCCTTCAAATTGGGCAGCGCCAGACCACCGCTATCCAAAGGAGCACATAGAGTTTCCCTGGCAATCCTGGGGGCTTTATTGTTCCAGATAAATGACGTCACAACTTTGTCAATGGTGCTAAAAACCTTATTGGGTACGTGAACCGGGCAATTGCGAAACAGATATAAGAATTTCGGAAGGAAAACCATCTTAAACAGGGCCACTCTACCCCATAACGTAAGCGGCAGGTGTTGCCATCCAGCTAACACCCTCGTACACTGCTGAATCGCTGGATCTAAATTCAAGGGAATAAACTCAGCAAAGTTATTATGGATTTTAAGGCCCAGATATTTAAAGGTATCAACCACTTTCAGGTCGGGCCTGGGGGACAGCGTTTGAGCAGGAGGTCGATCTAGAGGGAACAAAACAGATTTCCGCCAATTGACATGTAAACCCGAGAATCTGCCGTGATCTTGTATAATCTGCATGGCTACCTCCATAGACGGACCTGTGTCCTGGAAGTACAGCAAGACATCGTCAGCATAGAGAGAGATTTTCTCCTCTACAGCACCCACCCGCAGACCCTTACAAGTAGGAGTTGACCGAATTTTAGCAGCTAGAGGTTCTATCGCCAAGGCGAAAAGCAGAGGGGACATAGGACAACCCTGCCTCGTCCCTCGCTGGAGTCGGAAAACAGGGGACAATATGCCGTTTACTTTGACCTTGGCGATAGGATCGTGGTATATCATCTGGAGCCATTTTATAAAAGTAGGCCCTATCCCGTACATCGGCAGCAGTTCCCACAGGTAAGGCCACTCCACTGAATCAAAGGCCTTCTCCCAGTCAATTGACAAAATAGCCCGCTGCCCCGTATTCTCATGTGGGATTTGGGAACCAAAAGACTTGGCCACTCACAGGCTGATCTGATCATCTGGAAGACATCATACATTGACCAATAAGCTGCTGACTTAGTCTGGATGGGTGGAGTTGGCTTCTTCTCTGGGTCCGTGTATGGCCCCTTAATACCAGCAATCTGTATGAGGCTAATCCACCAGCCAGGGAAGATAAAGAAAGGATAATGACATTCATTAATCATGGTTACCCATGGATACAGAATTGTTACCATCTCAGCTAATCTAATGTGGGGTGCACTTACCCTCAGTGCTATTAATAAGGTGCTTATGTGGCTCTTGAAAACAGATACAATGTCAATGGCTCAGTAATCAGGTGAGTCAGTGGTTCCTGGAAGTGAGGGGGGCGTAAGAGCTGACATATCTGCGTGAAATGGGAGCATTAAATCTCTTGGCAATCAAGCAAATCTCCAGCGGGGGGAAATAAAGAATAAGCCCCATATATAATTTATCATTTCCCATCTTCACTGCAGTCGTGGGTTTATATTGGGAGACAAAAGGTACATTGGCTTGTCCAGAGGGCCACATCGGTTGCATACAGGAGGGGCCTATATATTGAAGGGCCCCTTCTGAAGACATGGAGCCTGTGCTGAATGGTATTGCTGTTTCATTGGCCTATGGTTGAAAGAAGGGGTCTTTGAATTGGTGTCCCCAAAGGATCAGAGATGTAGGAGTTTGTAGTGATCCAATGAATGCTTAGGGGTATTGATACTTATAAGGTTTTAGACTGATAATCCACATCACAACTCCATTTGCATGAACCCCATTTACCCTGAGCACGTTCTCTAGGCTTCCCTGCTAAAATATTGCCACTGAACTCTCAGTTTTAATTGCCCGAGGATCCTGAGAACTGCAGTTCATTGCAGCTGGAGGATCAAGACTGTCTTTCCTTGTCTTATACTTGTACTTCTTATATCTCTTGGGCTTGTACTACCACCAGTGGAAATGTAGTTGGACTAGAGCAGAGGTCCCCAACCTTTTTTACCCATGAGCCACACTCAAGTATAAAATAATGTTGGAGAGCAACACAAGCATGCAAAAAGTTCCTGCAGATTCCAAATAAGGCATGTGATTGGGTATTGGTAGCACTTATGTGGACTTGCAGCAAACAGGAGGCTCTGTTAGGCAGTATACATGTTTTATATGCAACTAAACCTTGCCTTTAAGCCAGGAATTCTTAAAAGAAGCACCTGCTTGGAGGCCACTGGGAGCAACATCCAAGGGGTCAAAGAGCAACATGTTGCTCATGAGCTACTGGTTGGGGAATCACTGGACTAGAGTATAGAGCAAGTACTCTTGTAGTTGGACTAGTGTATAGAGCAAGTACTAATGTAGTTGGATTAGAGTATAAAGCAAGTACTCATGTAGTTGGACTAGAGTATAGAGTGAGTACTCTTGTAGTTGGACTAGAGTATAGAGCAAGTACTCTTGTAGTTGGACTACAGTATAGACCAAGTACTTATGGCCCCGTTGCCTTATTTCCAACTGCAGGTGACAGGACTGAGTATCAAATTGTGAGTATTCAGTCTTGAGCAGGTTGTGCTCCCTCTCACCTCCAGCACCAGGGTGGGTCTCTAACCTGTACATTCCGGGTGCTCTCATACTGATCAGGACCACTCTCCTACACAGAACCTTCTAACCTACAGCAGTCTTTCTCTCTCTAATATGGAACCTTTCAATCTACAGCAGTCTACCTCTCTAATACAGAACCTTCCAATCTAGAGTCATTTCTCTCTCTCTCTCTCTCTAATACAGAAACTTCCAACCTACAGTAATTTCTCTCTCTAAAATAGAATCTGAAACAGAAAACTCATGGAGATTTACTTCCACTTGGACCTAGAACAGCCCACAGCTCCGTTCACTGTTCTGGTTTAGTGTCTCATCTAATCTAAAGCTGAGACAAAAAAAGTTATACAAAACAGTCTAACTGTGTTGTGTAGGGCATTCCTTTCTTCTAATTTGTTTTGATCCACAATATAGGAAATCTCTGCTGTCTCATATAATATAGCCTTGAACTCTCCAGTAGAATAGCCTAGATCTCTGACAGTGAACTTCATGTGGTGGGACATGGTGGTTCTGTGTAATACAGCCCAGCTGTGCCCTGTAGGCACAGTAAATAAAGAACAGTTCGGAACACAGGGATGTGGGGGGTTGATACAATAAACACCAAACACTAAATGAATATGTAATGACACCAGGAATCCCCTCAGCACATGCAATACTGGCACACATCCGTTCAGAAGAAAAACATCTGACCTTTGGATGGTGAAAGAGGTGAGAGAACATTCTGAGCACTTTGTGTTTTGGAAAGTCCTAAGTTGGGAGACACTGAATGTGCCTGATTTATGGGGGTGCTGTTGTTTTGTAGCAGGGAAAGAGCTGGAGTAAAGAGTGTGGGCTCCACTGATCCTCAAACTCTTACACAGTGTAGACCAGTCCGGAACTTTAATATAGACCAGCCTAGAACCAAGACATTAAGTAGTCTGGAACCTCATCTTTAGATTAGATGAGACACTAAACCAGAACAGTGATCGGAGCTGTGGGCTGTTCTAGGTCCAAGTGGAAGTAAATCTCCATGAGTTTTCTGTCTCTCACTTGAGAGAATTGTACTGCCCCCCCCCCGGTACAAACTATAGAAGATGCTATTAGTAATATTACTCAGAGTGAGACCAAAAGGGACCAAGAGGGATAAAGGGAGGAACCTCCTCTTAATTTTGAGACTCTTGGGCTTATTTATAAACACTGGGCAAATTGGCACCTGGGCAGTAACCCACAGCAACCAATCACATATTTGCTTTCATTGTTCAACCTGCAGGTGGCTGAAAAAAGCCAACCACTGATTGGTTGTTACGGGTTGCTGTCTAGGTGCAAACTTGCCCAGTGTTTATAAATGAGCCCCAAAGACTCCTAGCGAGACGGGTGACATTTGTAGTGAGACTGGTTGTGTATATGTAAATATATATCTCACTACCTGTATGTACAGCTCTGTAATAATGCCTGTCACACGTATGGATTAGGTGCAGTAGTGTAATTAGATGTTATTGGGCCCCACAGCACAGCATATCCAGAGCTTTTCGGTTTTACCGAATATATGAAATTAGGGATACACCGAATCCAGGATTCAGCTTTTTCAGCAGGATTTGGATTCAGCTGAATCCTTCTGCCCGGCCGAACCGCATCCAAATTCTAATTTGTATATGCAAATTAGGGGCGGGAATGGAAATCTTGGGACTTTTTGTCGCAAAACAAGGAAGTAAAAATGTTTTTCCCCTTCCCACCCCTAAATTGCATATGCAAATTTGGATTCAGATTTGGTTCAGTATTCGGCCGAATCTTTTGCAGAGGATTCAGGGGTTCGCTCTAATCCAAAATAGTGGATTCGGTGCATCCCAATTTAAAATTGCACATTCATAAGGGGCCCCCCTATACCTCCTGTGGCCCCTGCTTCCTCTGTAGTTACGCCCCTGATTAGTTGGTATAACACAATCACACTGAGCCTTTTCTCTTCCAGGTGCCACTGACTTGGCATAAAGGGTATAGGTAAGAATGCCCCCCCCCAGGCATCTCCCAGAGTCTCATTAAGAGTCTCAAGTGGGGGCTATTACTTTTCTACATTGCCAGGCCCCTGCTATCACCCCAACTCTGGGCCCATTATATGACTGTGAACATGTGACCCTATCAGTCAAGGGCAGGCAGTGAGGGAAGGTTTAATGTGCAAGTTTACACTTCTTCAAGAAAAATAGCTCAGCTATCAGATTATACATCGAGATTAGAATAATTAGCGCTTTCCTAGATTGCTGTGATGGTGCCAATTACAGTGGACCAATGAGAATTCAGGTACTTGTGCCAATGGCTCTATTGAATCCTGTGCAGTGGGGAATTGTAGTTCTGCTGCCAGAGCTGCCCAGTGGGTCCGATACTTGGATATGTTGTTCTGCAATAACCGTACTGAGCTGCAAAGGTTCACTGTCCCATCACATGAGTAATGTATGAGCAGTAGCCCAAACCCATGCCCCAAATCACCACCAATATCTATATTCCATTCCCACTGCCATTCACCCCTTGCATATTAAATTAGGGTCAGGGGTGTAACTAGATATTACTGGGCCCCACAGTAAATGATTTTTCAGGCCTCCAAAATTTCTAGAGGTTGACTTGTTTTACCAATGCCTAATGAAATTGTAGGGCATCATGGGGCCCCTATACCTCCTGGGGCCCC
Organism: Xenopus petersii; assembly: GCA_038501925.1. Lineage (NCBI taxonomy): Eukaryota > Metazoa > Chordata > Amphibia > Anura > Pipidae > Xenopus > Xenopus petersii. The sequence continues at coordinate 163,011,307 of CM076682.1, read as the reverse complement.
TATACCTCCTGGGGCCCCCTGCAGCCATATTCTGCTTCTGCTACAAACTGTAAGTGCAGCCGTTTCATAATTTGGGAACCTATGAGTTAAATAGGAAATCAGGATTTGTATTTCAGTAAAAAATCAAGTGAACCTGTGCACCTGCATGGCCACACCCCCAATCTGCTATAAATCCCACCCCTTTTGCAGGAAGCCCCACCCATTTCACAGCAGTCCAGGCCCCCTGAATGGACTGGGCATCCTGCCTTGTTCTTGGCCTTCGTTAGTGACTCCAGTGTGATGTGGATTCAGAGTGTAAATAGATTTAAGGGCAATAGCATAAGGGGAGCACTTTTTGGGCCTCTTGTCTTTAAAGAGATACTGACACCAGAAATGAAACTCTCTTTTACATCTATCATAATATTGCCTTTAAAAGCTACTTATAACTTTGCCATAAAGTATTTGCCCAATGTTTTTACATTAACCTGTCTGACTCCCCATGTTCCTGTATGAGGGGGCTGCCATATTTGTGCAGCAGGAGTCCGTTAGCATTAGAATCTCTGACAGATTGAGATGTGACAGTCAGGTTGGCAAAACAGTCAGGTTTAGGAACTTCAACCAACAATTACTTACAAAAACAAACCTCCCCGCAGTGAAACGATCAACATGACCTTAAGGTAACTTTTAATATAAATTCATATTTTATTTTAAAAAGTAGTTTTTTAGTGTCAGTGTCACTTTAAATAACCTAGAATGCCCCCCGTGTGTTGTTAAGGGAGAAGGGACAGTGACACCCTTCTTTACTACTCTCCTGTTTGTGCCCAGGTTGTGATGCATCTGGCTCCTTGGTGCATATCAGTAGGGCCCTTCCCTGCACTCTGACAGTTAAAGTAAGACCAAGCGCAGGCTGCAGCTTCCCATAACAATGTGTATTTGTGCTGCCGGAGCTGATAATTAGTGTCAGGAGCAGCTGTAGCCGGCGCTGTTAACAAGCACAGATCAGCGGGCTGTGAAACAAGACTAAATGGCACCTTCTCTGAATCCTGCTGAATAAACACAGAATGAGCCATGAATTATTCATTTCCCACAGAAACCTTATGCCTCATGGAGCCGGCCACGCGCATGGATTTCTGGGAAGTGGTGAGATTCCTCTGGAAATGAACCTTCCGCTTAATCCCAGCTCAATGTTGCTCCTTGTTAGTGATTTCCATAGTTTTATGGGATCTCTCTGTAGAGACTATGAGCAAACTTAGGGGACTGTTCCTGCTGAATTGTGCTTAGTACAGGGAATACCTATACTGCCATAGTTTTATGGGATCTCTCTGTACAGACTATGAGCAAACTTAGGGACTGTTCCTGCTGAATTGTGCTTAGTACAGGGAATACCTATGCTGCCATAGTTTTATGGGATCTCTCTGTACAGACTATGAGCAAACTTAGGGACTGTTCCTGCTGAATTGTGCTTAGTACAGGGAATACCTATGCTGCCATAGTTTTATGGGATCTCTCTGTACAGACTATGAGCAAATGTAGGTGGCTGTTCCTGCTGAATTGTGCTTAGTACAGGGAATACCTATGCTGCCATAGTTTTATGGGATCTCTCTGTACAGACTATGAGCAAATTTAGGGGACTGTTCCTGCTGAATTGTGCTTAGTACAGGGAATACCTATGCTGCCATAGTTTTATGGGATCTCTCTGTAAAGACTATGAGCAAACGTAGGGGGCTGTTCCTGCTGAATTGTGCTTAGTGCAGGGTTCATGTGGGGCCTTAATAATAAAAAATAAATTCCAAACAAATCTCTCTCTGGCCCATTAGGACAGGAGATGGCCAATTAAGCTTTGCTGCACAATCCCAGCATGCTCTTTGCTTCCCTGTTGGATTCAGTGGGAAAACAAAAGAGGTTGGGCCTCACCTCATGTCCCCCTGCCGTCCCTGTTCCCAGGCAGAATGAAGAAGGTGTCGCTGCATCTGAAGAACAAAAGGGAGTGACCACAAGTGACCCCAGCTGGGCTCAAGGCAGATTATTTGGGATATTTATCCCTTAATGACGGGATTAGGTTCCAGTGACGGCATTCCTAAACCCTTTGTAAAATGACCTACAACTAATTACCCCCAGTCCCTTAATAGCTCCTTAATAACAAGCATAATCTTGGTAGAGACACACTACTATGTACAAATACTTGTATCTGTATAGTCTTTCCACCTAATGAACTACAGTTCCCAGCATTCCATGTTAATCAAGAAACTTTGGCTCTCCAGCTGACGAGTACAAGTCCCAAAATTCATAAAACAGCAGCAGCAGCTTTTCTTTTAGCTCAGGATGCTGGGAGTTGGGTAGCTGCTCGCCCCATTTAACGCTGTGCATATTTCATGACTGCACAGAGACCGGTGTAGTCTGCAGCATGTATACAAATCAATCACTAATTGCCAGGAAATATGCTGGAAGTTGTAGTTGGATAGTTAGTGGATGCACAGGGATAGCCAACCTCTGCCCTTCAAGATGTTGCAGAACTTCATTGCCCAACAGAATCCTACACTAGATGGTGTCTGGTTGTTGCCCACAAGCTGGAGATGAAAGATTTAATCACGGTAATATCAGAGCAATCATTTCTGTCTGTTGCTGAAGTTGAATTTAGACAATTTGCATGTTTGGGTGACCTATAGCACAAGCTCATGGAACCAAATGGTGCTGGTCGTACTTGCTCTGTTTCTGATCATTGTGGTTCATATTTAGATATCACTGGAAGTTCATTTGCTTAATCAATGAGTGAGAGCTAATTCTGCTTATGTTCCCATAATCAAAATCCAACCCACTGTTATCCAGAGAAAATCTTGTGCTTGGTCTTTCCGATCTTCCCATAATTTATCCATCCCATCATAACCCACAAAAACTCTTCTGCCTTTTCCCTTCAATCTTCCCATAGTTCATCCATCCTCATGTGGCCTTTAAGAAGTCTTCTGCTTGTTCCCTTCCATCTTCCCATAGTTCATCCATCCTCATGTAGCCTACAAGAAGTCTTCTGCTTGTTCCCTTCCATCTTCCCATAGTTCATCCATCCTCATGTAGCCTACAGTAAGTCTTCTGTTTGTTCCCTCCCATCTTCCCATAGTGTAACCATCCTCATGTAGCCTACAGGAAGTATTCTGCTTGTTCCCTCTCATCTTCCCATAGTTCATCCATCCTCATGTAGCCTACAAGAAGTCTTCTGTTTGTTCCCTCTCATCTTCCCATAGTTCATCCATTCTCATGTAGCCTACAAGAAGTCTTCTGTTTGTTCCCTCTCATCTTCCCATAGTTCATCCATCCTCATGTAGCCTACAAGAAGTCTTCTGTTTGATCCCTCCCATCTTCCCATAGTGTAACCACCCTCATGGAGCCTACAGGAAGTCTTCTGCTTGTTCCCTTCCATCTTCCCATAGTCCATCCATTCTCATTGAGCCTACAGGAAGTCTTCTGCTTGTTACCTCCCATACTACCATAGTTCATCAATTCTCATGGAGCGTAAAGGAAGTCTTCTGCTTGTTTCCTTCCATCTTCCCATAGTTTAACTATCCTCATGTGGCCTATAGTAAGTCTTCTGCTAGTTCGTTACTATCTTCGCATAATTAATCCATATAATTTTGCCCTCAGGATGTCTTCTGCTTGTTCCCTACAATCTTTCTATACTGATACAATCTTTCTATACTGATTTATTCCTCCCACTGTGGCTAATAGGATGTTTTCTGATAACTCTGTTCTATAATTCATTATCCATTGCACAATGGCCAACAATAAGTCTTCTGCCAGTTCCCTGCCATCTTCCATAATTCATCCATCACACAATGTCCCATGTGAAGTCTTCACACAAGGTTCTTGCTCAGTCCATTCTGGCCTTTCTCTCTGATCGCCTGTCTGACAGATGGAGCAGACACCAGCCAAGAGCAAATGGAGGGGAACAGGTCAAACTTTCACCATCTGCTCCCAGCAGCTGCTGATCCTTGGCCAGACAAGAGCTTAATCAAGTTGTATCTGTTGCACAAGGGTGAGATCTGGAGGAGAGGGCAGCAGAGCAAAGATCATAAAGTGAGTGTGACACTATTAGATACTTTACAATGTAGGAGCTTCCTGAGATCCTTACATAAAGATCTGGGATACCAGTACCCCCTTTACTAGCTGTTGCTGAGCTACAACTCTCAGGACCCAAAAAAACACTGTAGTATACTTTATTAGAGTAGAAGAATTTACTGATCTTATGCAGATGGATAGATAGATATAATTAACCAACTGTTTGTTTTAATTTTTCTGGTGGCAATAGATTAATGAAAGCTAACTGCTTATTGGTTGTTGCGGGTCAGAGCTCTATGTTGGTTCATTCGGACCCTGTTCATTTTGGGGCCACACAGAGCAGCTAAAAATAAAGGATAAGCAAAGAAACGCATTGTATCTTATTATACGCAAGTTTTTGTCTGCCCTTTCCCTGTGTATTTGCCCTTCAGTGCTTGGTGGTGGCAGCCCTCCTGCCCTTCCAGCCATGTCACTAAGGGGGCAAGCCTCACCCCCAGATGGGAGGGACAGTGGAAGAACCTTATAGGATGGATTCACATGACTATTAAAAAACACCAATCTGGAGTCAAGGCTTTATACCCATCAAGCAAAGAAGCAGGGGGACCAGCGTCTGGCATCAGTGGGTAACAGAAGGCTGGGGCAGTGCCGGTTGGATAGCTCTGCATTATATACAATGTTCATGGGTTCATATTACTCTACCTATTTGTATTTGCAAATGTGCGGGAGCTGCCATAGTACTCCCCTTCCCAAAGCCTAATCAAGACCTCCATAGACTCAACAACATCATTGGATGTGACCCACAAAGTTGGCGTATGAAATACAACAGATGCCACTCACACTTCATATTCTGGGAATATTTTTGTTAGCCGCCGCAGTCATAGTTGGTACCTTTTGCCTTCAGTTCATTGCAGTTGGTTTCTTGTGGCAGAGATACAATGTGTCCCTCACCCCTTGTTGTGTCTCCGGTGCATGAGCAGCTGGTGCAGAACCAGGACCCTGTGTAATGGCATCCGACACTTTATGCTGCTCACGTCCCAGAAGGCCGAGGGAAGCCAGTCTGGTTCTTTGTGCTCTGGGGAGCAGGGAGGGGGGACACATTCCATGATTGTTGGGGGGAGATTCCTTTGAGAGAAACATATAATCTGCCCGTGGATCCACGCCAACTGTCCCAGACTCCTTGTCAGTTTCTTTCTATTATTTCATTTATTCTCAGCACATTCCTCTGTTTTTATACTAGTCAACAGGATTATTCTTCTGTGGGGTGCACATTCCAGGTATCCACTACCCCTCCAGGACAGTAAGTATAGGGGCGATATAAAATAGATCATTATAAAGAATTAGTGCTAATGAATAGAAACTGCCCATAGCGCTAATGTTCCCCAGGTAGTGGGGGGGGGGGGCAGTTTGGCGAATTGAAGTAACTCCAGTTGCTGGGATATGATTGTCTGTGAGAGGGTCCAGTATAACACCTGTTTGTGAATCAATCACAGTCCTTTACTGCTGAAAGATATGAGACAGGACTTCTGCTTCTGGATCTGTGCAGCCACTGGGACAGAATGTTCTGTTATACAGATAGCTAGAATCTCAGCTGCCATAAAGCAGGACAGGACTGCTGCTTACAATGGGGATCAGATAGGATCTGTGCAGCCACTGGGACAGAATGTTCTGTTATACAGATAGCTAGAATCTCAGCTGCCATAAAGCAGGACAGGACTGTTGCTTACAATGGGGATCAGAAAGGATCTGTGCAGCCACTGGGACAGAATGCTCTGTTATACAGATAGCTAGAATCTCAGCTGCCATAAAGCAGGACAGGACTGCTGCTTACAATGGGGATCAGATAGGATCTGTGCAGCCACTGGGACAGAATGTTCTGTTATACAGATAGCTAGAATCTCAGCTGCCATAAAGCAGGACAGGACTGCTGCTTACAATGGGGATCAGATAGTATCTGTGCAGCCACTGGGACAGAATGTTCTGTTATACAGATAGCTAGAATATCAGCTGCCATAAAGCAGGGCAAGACTGCTGCAATGGGAGAGAAAAGAAGGAGATTTGGGAGGAGCTGTAAGTGCCAGGCACTTGTTACCCCCCTGTCTCCTTTGTTTCAGTAAATCTTTTTCAATACTATTTTGCACATTATCTATCTGAATAGTGCAGTAAAATGTGTTGGTGCTATATACATAAAGAATAATAATTGTTTCCAGGCATAAATAAAAACAACTTGCTTTGTACACGACTGTGTCCCTTTAGAAAGGGCAGACATTATAATACATAAAGCTACGAGAGTAAATTGGTTAAAGTGATGGAGGGTACACACTGGCCCAGGGAGATTTGGAATAGAGAAGTTTATTCCCTTGGCCTCGCACCAGAATTGTGTCCCTCCAGCCCCCCAGCTTAGACAAAAGACATTTCCTATGGAAAGAAGATTCCCATTGTGCATTGGGCCCTGGCCCTTATTAAACAGCAGTTAAGAGATAATGAACAATTATCTTCCCCTTTAATAGGTGTCATGTCCTGGCAATTCCCGGGCAGCTGTCTGTGGGAAGAGGCTCTTTGTGCTGGGCCTGAGGTCTCTCTCACTGGGAAACAGAAGCAGACATGGGGCAAAGGGTTAATTGGAAGCGGATGCAGAGCACAGGCAGCACAGCAGCTGTATCATCAGACTGGCCCACTCTGCACGTTATAGGGGTTGTTCATCTTTTCAATAACTTCTTGTATGAAGTAGAGATTGATATTCTGAGACGATTTGCAATTGGTTTTCATTTTTTATTATTTGTGGTTTATTTTAGTTCTTTAGCTTTTTATTCAGCAGCTCTGCAATTTCAGCAATCTGGTTGCTAAGGTCCAAATTCCCCTAGCAACCATGCATTGATTTGAATAAGAGGCTGGAATATGAATAGGAGAGGCCTGAATAGAAAGATGAGTAACAAAAAGTAACAATAAATAACACTATGTGGGCCCTAGGGCCCAATGATCGGATCATAAAGGGCAATCGAATCGATCCGATGTGATTTTTAAGCCAAGATATTGGCCAGATATCTATCAGAGAAGCTGGGCAATAAGCTGTTGACTTAAAGGAGAACTAAACCCTAAAAATGAATAGGACTTAAAATGCCATATTTTATACACTGAACTTATTGCACCAGCCTAAAGCTTCAGCCTGTGAATAGCAGCAATGATCCAGGACTTCAAACTTGTCACAGGGGGTCACCATCTTGGAAAGTGTCTGTGACACTCACATGCTCAGTGGGCTCTGATTGGCTGTTGAGAAGCTAAGCTTAGGGCTCGTCGCTAATTAGCTTCCCGGGCTGTAATATAAGCTGATGCTACAGGTTTGCTGATTATTAAATCCTGATGCTAATTGCACTGGTTTCTGTGCTGCCATGTAGTAATTATGTGTATTAATTACTAATCAGCCTTATATTGTGACATTTCTATTCTATGTGTACTGTATATTGTGAGTGGGTCCCTAAGCTCAGTAAGTGACAGCAGCACAGAGCATGTGCAGTGAATCAGCAGAAAAGAAGATGGGGAGCTACTGGGGCATCTTTGGAGACACAGATCTTTATTGCTAAAGGGCTGTGGTTGCCTTGGGCTGGTACAGAAGCACAAAACATCATGTACAACATTTCTAGGTACTTCTTTAGTTCAACTTTCCTTGTCCTTTAATCCTTTGGCAGTTTATATCTACCCGTGTAGTGGGCCTTTATACACTCTTACAGCATTTATTTATCCCTTTCTGCTTGTTGGTTCTGACTATTGAAGCAATGTAGCAAAATTCCTCCTCTGGCCTTTGCAATGTGAAACATGGAATGAATACATATTGGATTGTTATATTTGATTTCATTGTGTTTGTGGGGTGACATTCCCTATTAAAACTTGTACTGTGAAGGGACAGTTTCATAATCTGTATTTCTTTACTGCTGCTCCCCTCCCCCCCCCCCTCCTCCTGGTGGCCCTGGAATAAGTGAGAGCAGGAGGTGCTGGGTCTCATCTTTACCCTGTAATTGATTTCGGCTCCCTGCCCGCAGCAGACATCAAGGTGAAGAGGCTGCGCGTAATATATATTTATGGCAAGTGACAGCAGAGCGTGATACGGACACAGGAGAGGGGGAACCTGCTGGCCAGAGAATTGGGATGTGCCAGTCTCTCAGACTCCCTTTAGAAAAAGCTTTCAGCACCACAGACAGCTCCACTAGCAGCTCATTTTATTATTATTCATCCCTATGGGGCCAACTGGGACATTCTCTTATCCCCTCCTCTTATTTAATGAGCAGCTACCCCCCCACACACACAATTATTCACCAGTTAACTGTTCTGCTTTAAAGGAGAACTAAACCCTAAAAATGAATATGGTTAAAAATTGCATATTTTATATAATGAACTTATTGCACGAGGCTAAAGTTTCAGCTTGTCAATAACAGCAATGATCCAGGACTTCAAACTTGTCACAGGGGGTCACCATCTTGGAAAGTGTCTGTGACACTCACATGCTCAGTGGGCTCTGATTGGCTGTTGAGAAGCTAAGCTTAGGGCTCGTCACTAATTATCCAGCAGAAAATGAGCTTCCCTGGCTGTAATATAAGCTGATGCTACAGGTTTGCTGATTATTAGATTCTGATGCTAATTGCACTGGTTTCTGTGCTGCCATGTAGTAATTATGTGTATTAATTACTAATCAGCCTTATATTGTGACATTTCTATTCTATGTGTACTGTATATTGTGAGTGGGTCCCTAAGCTCAGTAAGTGACAGCAGCACAGAGCATGTGCAGTGAATCAGCAGAAAAGAAGATGGGGAGCTACTGGGGCATCTTTGGAGACACAGATCTTTACTGCTAAAGGGCTGTGGTTGCCTTGGGCTGGTACAGAAGCACAAGACATCATGTACAACATTTCTAGCTACTTCTTTAGTTAGGCTTTAGTTCTCCTTTAATAACCATTTGCCCAAACTTCTCTTTAAAGGAGCCCAGTTTAGAGGAGTTTAAGGGGTTCTTTATAGAGATGATAATGTTAAATGGAGACTTATTTTTAATGATAAATAGGCAGATCACCCAACCTACAGCAATCGTGTCAGATATTATATTTTTTTTTGGCGGAATCTGATTTGGTTGTTAGGCCGAATCCAAAATAGTGGACTCGGTGCATCCCTACTTTATATTCATATTGCTTAACCTGAACTCTTCAGCTGCCTTAAATGTAGAAATCACATCTGGGATAATGCAGACAAAATGGTAATACGTAACCACCAAAAGATGATATAAAAGTAATGATGAAGTGGTACTTGACCCTGGACAGATTGGCTAAAATATACTCCCCCAAGCAAACCCAAACTGCTGGAGGGGCTCAGCCAAAGGCTCATTGAGCCACATTTTATGGTCTTGTCTCAAAATCATGGAATTTTGGAAAGAGGTTTCTGATTTAATATGTAGTATTGCTACTGTTGTTATCCTTTGTTTTTTGTTTTTATGTTAAAAAAAAAACAATAAAAATATGTTACATTAGAATTCCCACAGTGGCTGTCAGGGGGTGCTGGTTTACTCGGGGTCCCAGTGCCGCCTTACTTTACTATAAGAGTAAACTTTCCAGTTAGAAAAAATAATTTGCTGCCCCTTGTAAAGTGCTGCATTTACCAAGCTTCTCACCGTGCCTTGTGGCAAAAGTCATGATCATATTTAGAGACAGCCCTGATTTGGAGACGGTTCCCCCAAACCCTCCTTGTTGCAAACAAAAAGCATTTCTTTTCCATTTAAACATTTCCCCTCTCAGGTGACAGAATTCCTGGGGATGTAGATTTTAGGCTGCCGGGATGCAGCTCTGTTTACCGTCGCTCCTCTCTCAGGGATTCAGCGTCGGATTTAGAAATCATTAGCTAATGGCCCTGGGTACCCCCGGGGGGCAATATCTCACAGCTCATTCAACATCGTTTAGAAATGACTAAAATACTCGCACCTCCTCATTTCCTTATGGAAATATGCAAATAGGGTCGTTTGCATTTGTGCTGCCACAGCAAGGCTGCCTGCGATTGGCGTGATACGATTGTGCTGCCCGGAGCCACCAGATCTAATTGGTTGATACAAGCCCACCATGTGACCTGTATGTCTGACTCCCTGGAGTGATTAATTGGGCCTGTTCTATTTGTTCAGGGAGCAGGAAAATCATTGTTATGAAGAAATCTTGGGGTCTGCGATCAATGAGTGTCTTGGGCCTGGCTGACTACAAACTATATAATATTGGGGCAACAGACCCCCAAATCTCCCCCTAACTGACCTTCAGACTGGGCCCCCTTAGCTCATAACAAGGTTACAGATATATAGAAACATTGGGGTAACAGTCACCCTGCTATAGTTCCAGGGGTACCCAGGGCACAAATAAACACTCACCCCAAATATCCCCCTAACTGGCCTTCAGGCTAGGCCCCCTTAGCTCATAACAAGGTTACAGATATATAGAAACATTGGGGTAACAGTCACCCTGCTATAGTTCCAGGGGTACCCAGGGCACAAATAAGCACTCACCCCAAATCTCCCCCTAACTGACCTTCAGGCTGGGCCCCCTTAGCTCATAACAAGGTTACAGATATATAGAAACATTGGGGTAACAGTCACCCTGCTATAGTTCCAGGGGTTCCCAGGGTACAAATAAACACTCACCCCAAATCTCCCCCTAACTGACCTTCAGACTGGGTCCCCTTAGCTCATAACAAGGTTACAGATATATAGAAACATTGGGGTAACAGTCATCCTGCTATAGTTCCAGGGGTTCCCAGGGTACAAATAAACACTCACCCCAAATCTCCCCCTAACTAACCTTCAGACTGGGCCCCCTTAGCTCATAACAAGGTTACAGATATATAGAAACATTGGGGTGTCACCCTGCTATAGTTCCAGGGGTACCCAGGGTACAAATAAACACTCACCCCAAATCTCCCCCTAACTGACCTTCAGACTGGGCCCCCTTAGCTCATAACAAGGTTACAGATATATAGAAACATTGGGGTAACCAGGCACAAAAATACACTTGCCCCAAACAAGGTGAGACATTTGGCCTGATAATGATAGGGTTAATTTATCCCTCTCTGTCAGACATAATCCCATCTTTTTGCTAATTTGTTCTCACTCGCGTCCTCAGTTGCTGTTGGTGGAAGTAACTAAACTCAATGCTGAAGGTTTGGAACTCTTCTACCTGACCTGTGAAAGAAATGTGTGAAAGTTCTACCTGGGGTCCATCGATTATTAAATTCTGCCTCAAATGAGATTGAGATTCTGACAAAATGTAACAGGGTGGATAAAACAGGGGCCACACTTTTACTGTAATTGTTATTGTGTATCATTGATGCTCGTTTTCTGCCCTAGCATTTAAGCCATTGCCTTGTTGCTATGATAAGGAAGGCCCTGGCAACCACATAATAGTTTATATTGCTAACTGGGGAGAACCAAAGGCTCAGTCAGTCAGGTGACGTAAAGGTGCGTCTCTCCTTTACACACAACTGCAGCAGGCAGAGCTTAGTTCTAACTTTGTGTTGGGGCCATTTGGCACTTTATTAACCCTTCGCTGCAGGTTCACGTCGGTCACACTGATGTCACCGGATATTTAGTGCCCTCAATGGCAGATGCCTGGGAACTGGCTGGTGGTTGCTTGGTGACTGCAGGAAAGCTCATTAATGGCTGAGAGTCAATTAGGAGGCTGCAGAAGTGCAGGGCACAGTGCAGAGTATGTGGCGGAGCTGATTGTCCGTCACCCAGCCTATTAGTCCCCCTAAGCCTCTATTAACCCTTTCATGACCACTGTTAAATAAAGGGAAGATTGGCAGAGGCCGGAAATCATATAAAAAAACTAGTGGATACATGGAACAACTACCCAGCAGAGGTGGCCCCAGTATGCATGTAATATAAGGAGCGCCCTGTATAAGTCATGTGCTGCAGCTCCATCCCACTTGCCCTTCATTCTGTTGCTGAGTTACATGTATAACAGAATCAGTGAACAAACACCTAGATATGAGCAACACCCCATATGCATTACTAGTGGTTTATGTTTCTATAGGAGTGTATAACTAGGGGTCCCTACCCTGCACCCCTGATATGTGCAACCCCTACTACATCTCATATACTTAACCTCTGCACGTCTGATGGGAAAGAAGGAATTCTTTGTCCCTGTGGGGCCCCCTGAGGCAGGTCCTTGGGCCCCAATGTGTTTGCCCCCTCTGTAGTTACACCAGACATTTGGAACAGTTTCCTATACAATTCTATGGTCTGACCACAGTCTCCATGCACCTCTGTCATTCTAACAGTTTATCCTTGGGAATGAGGATCTAGAACGTGTTTAGGGAATCCGAGGTTCTAGACCAGCAGTGCTAGAACCCTACAGGAATGCTCCAGACTGTGTAGAGGAATGAAATGGCGGCAGCGGGCATTTCTCTCTATGGGTTCTATTTATAATGCAAACTGCCAGGTAATAACTATTATTTCTCTGCTCGTTAGCGAGACACGGCTCGTTACTGCGAAGGTGTCGCTGACACTTGTCGCTGTATCACCTAGATGAATTGTTACCATGGCAACTATTCAGCTCCGCGTGGTTGCACGGTTGATGCTAAACCCGGCTCTGGGTGTCTTTCCGCCTGACTGCCCCACCTTCCAACTGCCTGTTTTTTTTTTATATTTCTCCAGTCATTGCCAAACTACAGTTCCCAGCATCCTCAGTAAATTTAATCTGACATTCCTTAACCTGTTACTACTTTCAGTGCATCATTGTGTTAGGGGGATGTGCCTGTAACTGTGTCAGGAGAAGGGGCTGTAATATATATATATATATATATATATATATATATATATATATATATATATATAATACACCAAAGCCATGAATATCCTGTAAATTATATCCTTATAAATGGTGAGTTCTGATGTCATCAGTTATAAACGGTGATTTGTGATGTCATTTCTGTCACATGACTAAAACGTGTGTATTATACTAAATAAAGTACCCCCAGTTGCAAAATATGAGGATATTAGAAGTTACCTCAGAGTTCCATGACCTGTATAAAAAACACTCGGCATTCAGCCTCGTACTTTTATATGGTCATGGAACTCCTCGGTAACTTATAATATCCTTATATTTTACAAGAGGGGGTACTTTATTCACTATATATTATATACTCCACCCTGAGTGCAGAGTGCAACGCTTGATTCTTTCCCAATTGACCTTTGCCTGTCCCCTACATTGGCCCATGTGTCCAGCTCCCAGTTGGCCAATATCTGGGGTTATAGAGTGGCCCTGGGCAAGAACAGGCTCTTCTGCACAGAACTGCCCCCAATAGAGCCTGTCCTGATTGTAGTGAGTCTCAGTTACTATTAGCAGCCGGCCCTACTCACCCCAGATCTGTCTGAGTCGTACTATTAATATTCCACGCTGGGAAGTGGCAGAGCCTGGGGGGCAGTGGCAGATGGAGACTGGGAGATTGTCTCTTTGGTGCCGCTGTTATTTATTCATTGTTATTCCCCCCCCCCCACTGTATACTCACAGCCTCCCTTCATTCAGTTATATAGGGAACGGCACTGACAGAAAGAAACTGAGGCAGTAGAAATGCCTTTACTTTGTGCATTGCTTACATTCTGCCTACACTTCCCATGATCCCCAGCTAACATGCACTGCTGGGGCAGGACTGCTGCTTACAATGGGGATCAGATAGGATCTGTGCAGCCACTGGGACAGAATGTTCTGTTATACAGATAGCTAGAATCTCAGCTGCCATAAAGCAGGACAGGACTGCTGCTTACAATGGGGATCAGATAGGATCTGTGCAGCCACTGGGACAGAATGTTCTGTTATACAGATAGCTAGAATCTCAGCTGCCATAAAGCAGGACAGGACTGCTGCTTACAATGGGGATCAGATAGGATCTGTGCAGCCACTGGGACAGAATGTTCTGTTATACAGATAGCTAGAATCTCAGCTGCCATAAAGCAGGACAGGACTGCTGCTTACAATGGGGATCAGATAGGATCTGTGCAGCCACTGGGACAGAATGTTCTGTTATACAGATAGCTAGAATCTCAGCTGCCATAAAGCAGGACAGGACTGCTGCTTACAATGGGGATCAGATAGGATCTGTGCAGCCACTGGGACAGAATGTTCTGTTATACAGATAGCTATATTTAGTACATATCATTTACCTGCCATCCACCATACTTTGTGCCTTTAATACGGCCTGGTACTGAACTGCTGGGACTGGGCATATAAAGAGCAATCTCTGCAGTAAGCAGCTTGGGGTTATAAATAGCCCTTTCTGTACGGGGTACAGCAGCCCCTCTATCATCTCCACTGCCCTGGCTGCAAATATAAATAGCCCTTTTCTCTGATACTATTAATTATAGTCAATTACAGAGGCGCATTACACTTCCCTCACTCTCACAGGATTCTTTGTTTCCCTACTCGGCTCACCATTACTGTAACTAGCAGTGTACTGAAATCTGCTTCTGCCATCTGTCCGGCCCCCAGTATATGGAATCAGTGCACGTGTACATGTAAGCTCTTGGGCGCAGGTATACTTGGTGGGAAGGCTACTTATTTTACTAGTTATGCAAAGCTCAGAATGGGATCAGAGAAAGGGGGGTCATGCTGTGGTGTGGTGAGAAATGATATAACTCTCATATGTTAACCTACTACTCCCAGCACCCCTGACAGCTTTGTGACCCTTCCTGAATAATAGAATATTTTTCCAACCACACACATGTCCTGGGTACCCTGGAACTATAGCAGGGTGACACCCCAATGTTTCTATATATCTGTAACCTTGTTATGAGCTAAGGGGGCCCAGTCTGAAGGTCAGTTAGGGGGAGATTTGGGGTGAGTGTTTATTTGTACCCTGGGTACCCCTGGAACTATAGCAGGGTGACTGTTACCCCAATGTTTCTATATATCTGTAACCTTGTTATGAGCTAAGGGGGGCCCAGTCTGAAGGTCAGTTAGGGGGAGATTTGGGGTGAGTGCTTATTTGTACCCTGGGTACCCCTGGAACTATAGCAGGGTGACACCCCAATGTTTCTATATATCTGTAACCTTGTTATAAGCTAAGGGGGCCCAGTCTGAAGGTCAGTTAGGGGGAGATTTGGGGTGAGTGTTTATTTGTACCCTGGGTACCCCTGGAACTATAGCAGGGTGACTGTTACCCCAATGTTTCTATATATCTGTAACCTTGTTATGAGCTAAGGGGGGCCCAGTCTGAAGGTCAGTTAGGGGGAGATTTGGGGTGAGTGCTTATTTGTACCCTGGGTACCCCTGGAACTATAGCAGGGTGACACCCCAATGTTTCTATATATCTGTAACCTTGTTATAAGCTAAGGGGGCCCAGTCTGAAGGTCAGTTAGGGGGAGATTTGGGGTGAGTGATTATTTGTACCCTGGGTACCCCTGGAACTATAGCAGGGTGACTGTTACCCCAATGTTTCTATATATCTGTAACCTTGTTATGAGCTAAGGGGGCCCAGTCTGAAGGTCAGTTAGGGGGAGATTTGGGGTGAGTGGTTATTTGTGCCCTGGGTACCCCTGGAACTATAGCAGGGTGACACCCCAATGTTTCTATATATCTGTAACCTTGTTATGAGCTAAGGGGGCCCAGTCTGAAGGTCAGTTAGGGGGAGATTTGGGGTGAGTGATTATTTGTGCGCTGGGTACCCCTGGAACTATAGCAGGGTGACACCCCAATGTTTCTATATATCTGTAACCTTGTTATGAGCTAAGGGGGCCCAGTCTGAAGGTCATTTAGGGGGAGATTTGGGGTGAGTGTTTATTTGTGCCCTGGGTACCCCTGGAACTATAGCAGGGTGACTGTTACCCCAATGTTTCTATATATCTGTAACCTTGTTATGAGCTAAGGGGGCTCCAGTCTGAAGGCCAGTTAGGGGGAGATTTGGGGTGAGTGATTATTTGTGCCATGGAAGCCCCTGGATCTTTAGCAGGGTGACTAAATGTCTGGAACTCTGAAGAGGGTTCAACTTCTGTTATGAGGGTTTATATTCTAAAACTGGACAATTGACTTGAGAATTTGTCCTCATTTCATGTTCCCTTTCTGTCCTTCTCACAGGCAAAGATGGGAGCTTTTGGTAAAAGTAACAGATTGCATCCAAATGAACGTCCATGGCAGAAGACGTCTGGTTTCCGTGGAGACACGCAACAGCCTAGCACAGCCCGACTTCTGCAAAGGACACAATGGCCTGGTGCTACTCTGGCCTGGAAAGTGAGCCTGACAAGCCTCATTCCTTGAGAACAGGGAATTAGGAGCTTTATGTATAGATGCGTGTGGTTATTCCACAGGCAAAACCAAGTTACACAGGCCAAGTTTATAGATGGATTATAGAGATCTATGGGGTGAACTGAAGGATTCCCTGCTACCTTGGCCGGCCAGCCCACCTATACCACTAGATGTATAAGTTTTTATTAAATGTGTGTTGATATAAAAGGGGAAACTTTTCCCTATGATATTTAATGAACACATCATGGGTGACCCTTGTAACCATTACTATTTCTCACTCCATGCTCTGAAACCAGGATCCTGAACTGCCTCCGTTGGTGTAGAACTATAGCTCCCATAATTCCTTTGGCTCCCAACTCATCTGTGAAAGGGAATAACTGGCCCAACACAAAAACTGCTTTAGGGTCCTAATTCTGCCAAATACAATAAAGAATGAGTTGGTTCCCACACATATACCAAGAGAACACATAAAATCCTCATGTTGGACAGCACTGTCCCATAACATAACAGGATATGTAACGTGCCCAATGTGGGCACCTATATTTTATATTTTACAGGGACCTGTTCTACATAATATCGCTAAACTGCATGTTATGTCTTATTTTTATTAAATATTTTTTTATTAATTATGTCTCTGAGTTTTATTCGTACTTATAGTTGCCTGGACCCTGCTAAAATTTAAACCATTTCATAGTTGCTAAGGATGTCATTATCCCAGCAACCAGCAAGCCATTTTGAAATCAAAATGTAAGATTCATAGCAGAGGGTCAGTGACCCCAACAAACAAAAGAATGTGATTGCAGATGTAGCATTGATATAATGGTATTTTATAGCTATTTGGTAAGAGAGTTTATCTCCTGGAAGCCTATGGCAGTGCCGCAGCCCATTGTGTATGCTGGCAGTATTGCCATGCATTAATAATAATGAAAGATATGCAGGAATTGTGGGTAATTATTAGATAAAGATGTAAATATTCATATTAGTGCAGCCCTAGGATATTTGTGCAACACAGTATGGAGACAGTGGAGAGGCTGATGGTGCATTTGGCTCCTTATTCTGTAGTGTAGATACAGAATGACGAGTTCCAGGGCTTGGAATGAATTAATATCTTGCCCAGAGTAACCATTTTCTGTGTGTCCCATATGGACACCTGTTCATATCTGCTAAGCAATGGCTGAGCTGCGAGGCTGACGTTCTGACTCCCCCCCAGCCCGACAGACTGTCACACGGAATAAGCAGAAATTAACTGACACCCACTGGTACCAGAGTCAATGTGTTTCATAGAAACACAAACCCTGTAATCCAGTGGAATATGACTCCCCCACCCTAAGAATCTCCCAGCCAGAGGCACAAATGGACCTGATAGGGAACCATAGCTACTCTTTACTTGTATGAAGGCAGAGTTGTGAATTTAAATGGTTACACCCTTTTTAGGAGAGACAGGGGGAGGAGTGTGTTTGTATGTAAAGCCTGAATTAAAGCCATGCGCCAAAGAAATACCAATAGCTGCCACTGGTGAGGGTGTAGAATCACTCTGGGTAGAGATTTTGACTGAGCAAAAGGTAACAAAAAGAATTATCATTGGTGTATGTTATAAACCACCTCGTATAAGTGTCGAGTATGAAGCCCAGCTACTCTTGCAGATACAAGCGGCTTCACAGCTGGGTCAAGTTGGTCTCCTTTGAGATTCTGTTGCACAAGCAATTCCATAAGGGAGTAGCTAAAACACAACATTTCAGACGTGCAAACTGTGACAGTATAAGGGCATCTCTGCAGCATATTAAATGGGAAAAGCTTTTTGCAGGGTTAAACACAGAACTAAAAATTGTTAAAAAAAAATCTTTAAAATGCTGCTAGTGTTGGTGTTGAGGTGGGTAAGAAAAGACCTGCTTTTAAGGCTTTCAAGTTAGCTGGGACAGCCGAAACATTTATAAGGTACAAGGAGGCCAATAAATCATGCAAAGAAGCTGTATGGCAAGCTAAAATTGATATAGAAAAGGATATTGCAGCAAGTAGTATAAAGAATCCAAAATATTTTTTTTAATATGTTAATAGTAGAAAAATGAAGCAGAAAGGGGTGGGACCTTTAATATCAGAGGATGGTCAGCTGGTTCATGAGAACAAAAAAAAAGCTTAGATTCTGAACTCTGTCTACATAATGAGGAACCAGCTAATGAAGGTTTCCTTATTAATAGTCCCAATTCTAGCAATACGAAAGATGCATGGTTCACACATAAGGAAATTCGAAAGAGTCTAGAACATGTTAAGATGAACAAAGGTCCGGGGCCAGATGAGAAACTGGGCCGCAAACTGGAAAATGAGGTTCAATGTTGATAAATGCAGGTTATGCACTTTGGCAAAAATAATATAAATGCAAGTTATACACTAAATGGCAGTGTGTTGGGAGTTTCCTTAAATGAGAAGGATCTTGGGGTCTTTGTAAATAACAAGTTGTCTAATTCTGGGCAGTGTCATTCTGTGGCTACTAAAGCAAATAAAGTTCTTGTATAAAAAAGGGCATTAACTCAAGGGATGAAACATAATTCTGTCTCTTTATAGGTCCCTGGTGAGGCCTCATCTGGAGTATGGGGGGCAGTTTTGGACTCCAGTCCTTAAGAGGGATATAAATGAGCTGGACCTTGAGTATATTTGTGATCCAATGGCACAATGGTCACTCCATACCAGCGCTAGTATTTTGTATGAATCTAAAGGCTGAAGCACAATGTCCCTTTAGGGGTATGAAAGTTCCTTGTGGGCTGGCCATGGTGAATTTGGCTCAGACAGGGTGGCGGTGAGACACTGTCTTGAGTAAATAAAAGAGACAACCACCGATTAACTCAAACATTTTCTTTTATTTAAAAGTGCCATTGTCAAAGTCATTTTAAGACTGCATATGAATATGATCTGTCTCATTATTTCTTCCACAGTACTGCATCATCTACCCACAAAACACACCCCCTGCACATTCATCTAGACCCTGGGCAACCCTTGCCAACCATCCCAAAACTACAAGAAAAACGTTCCCCTCTCCATTCTAGCTTCCATTCAGATACAGAGCGAATACTCATTAGGTTCCTCAGACTTGTTCTGAAGGCCACAACAGGGTGATGACTGTACTGATGTGTCTGTCCTGGTTGTGACTACTGGTCACCATTTGCCTTCCACATCTCATACACTCAATATTGACCGTAACCAGTTGAAGCCTTGGTAATACTGTTGAAGCCAAGAATGAAACACAGAGGCAGAAATTTCCCAGTCATTTCCCAGGCAGAGGTCATTACCAACCCCCCTTCCTCTGTGTAGTCTGAAGGGTATCATGGGGGCCACCATATTATGCTGGAAACTCCAGTGTCAACACATTGAAGAAGTTCTCCGAAGTAAAAACAAAGCTGAACATTGTACATACAAAGACTTGTCTTCTACCATCTGTAAAGAGGAAATCTCCATTGCATGTTTTGTGATTTTTTTTTCTTATGAATTAAATAACTTACAAAGTGGAAAAAAAGAACTGATAACACCATAGTCTTGCATGCACCACACACAAGGAAACATCAGTACGTATCAGAGAAACCGCCAACTTCACAGTAATATATTTACAATGCAGCAATAGTCACTTTCAGCAGGAACAAAGTTTTTTCGATGGAGGGCGTTGAGAGATCTTACCCATATCTGCACATAACACACACGTGTTGGCAGTCACCAGTCATCCAGAGGAGTCATCTGAAAGTTATGGTACAATAAACTCCATCATACCATAAATCAGCTCTTGCCAACTCCTAAACAGGGATGAACGGCTACTGGGCTTTTTTTTTTTTTATAACATTGGGATGTTCCTGGACTCTTTCATAGGGTTGGGTTGGATAGGATCATTTGTTGAGCTCCATCATCACATGAATTGATGTTGCATAAATACTCTAAGACCAGGCTGGTGGAATAAACAAGTTCTAAATGGGTCTTAGCAACAATCCCCAATCAATTATGAGCAACCCCACCACTGTTGATGTTCCACAAGGTAAGTGTTCAGTTTAAAAGTCTGTCTTGGAGGCACATGGGGTTAAGGAACAACCAACCATACAGTATTTTTTGGCAACTGCTAGGTACCTTATTCACGCTGGAGTGTTTGAATGTTGCTCATGAGTTTAATAAGGTTGGGGTCAACTGGATCACAACACATAAAGCCTAATTTCTTTTAAGCAAGGTTCATGCAATGTGGCTTTCTCTTAGGCACTGTTCCAATAATTACCCCTTGAAGAGTAGTGTAATATACTGTTATATTTTGGTTACAGGATCCTTAAGCTACGTCTATGCCATTGGTTGGTATTTAGATCCTCCAATGTCCACATGAAGAAGAATTACATGGGATAACTGTTGAGGACCCTAGAGCAGTGATCCCCAACCAGTAGCTCGCGAGCAACATGTTGCTCCCCAACCCCTTGGATGTTGCTCCCAGTGGCCTCAAAGCCGGAGCTGATTTTTGAATTCCAGGCTTGGAGGCAAGTTTTGGTTGTATAAAAACCAGCTGTACTGCCAAACAGAACCTCAAGTAGGCTGCCAGTCCACATAGGGGCTACCGATAGCCAATCACAGCCCTTATTTGGCAGTGCACCCCCAGGAACTTATGCTTGTGTTGCTCCAATTATTTTTACATCTGAATGTTGCTCACGGGTGAAAAAGGTTGGGGATCCCTGCCCTAGAGTATTGCCAACTATCTCTTCTTTACAAGAAGGTGCCATATGCTACATAATAACACTGAGGTTAGTGTTAGTAGTTAGTAGTCCAAATTGGGTAGGTAGATTTTAACCTTATTTAGAAAGGTGCCAAAGCAGGAAAGGACTGAAACAGACCAGATACCTCCCAACACATTTTGGAGACTTCTTCTAGATTCAGCTACCTTCTTGGAGCTCAGTAGAACTACAGCCTAACAAGGCCGCTGCCACACATTGGTCCCACAGATTCAAGTCAAATCCAAAAATGAAAACTCCCTTTGGTATTTTGAAGGCAGAGGCACAAAGTAGGTTACTTAGACCCTACCGTGTGGGATTGGGGTATCCTACACTGAAGTGGTACAGCCCTTCTTGTGCCCAATATCAGTCCCGAATCTACCGCTCCAATCACATCATCACAGGTTGGAAAAGAAAAGATCTTTCATTTTTAAATAAATAACATTCATTAAATAATAAAGAAGAGGGTTTAAATCTGTGGACCCTCTAAGATGGAATGTTCTATTGCTCCTCATTCTATAGGATAAATACAGCAAACCCAGCCATGGCTGCTATTTACCAGATATGAGATGATGATGTTCTTTCCAGTTTGTGTTTTGCCCAAAACAACAAGAAAAATACAATTTAAAAGGAATATCTAATTCTTATGCCTGCTGATTCCCAGCAGCTACCATGCCACTCTGCAGGGAATGCTGATACTTGTAGTTTCTGTGTTTCTCTAAATTAGAGGGAGCAGCCTACGTGTGGGATATATTCAGCTCTAAGGAACATTACTGCGGTGATCATTGGAAAAATAGGTTTAAAGGTGATGCCCTGCAGTACCACTTGCCACCACTTTCTTTCCCCAACCGGGTTATTTTCACAGGGCTGCTATAGAACAGTGCCACAGTCCGAGGATAAGATATTAGGGGTGGAGTGCATAGTGTCATTTCTAAATAGGACTGTGAGCTGCCATATTGCTTGCCTCAATTAAAAAGTAGCTAAAAACAATGTACCTGCACTACTTACCACTAGGAGTGCTGCAGCTACAGGTGGGTGTTTTCAATCATATCTCAGCCAAAGCAACTAATATGGCAGCTGTCGGGAATATGTCATATAATGTTGCTTCTTGCAGCCAAAGAAGCACCGAAAGCTGAATTGTCTAAGGCTTTTGATATGGCACCTCCCACCTATTTGTATAAATACAAATATACAGAGAATGAATGCTCTGGGTACACAATATTATTATTATTATACCCTCATACTGTACTGTCTAAGGGAATCAATATGGCACCTCATCCCATATGTATAAATACAAATATACAGAGAAGGAATGTTCTGGGCACACAATAAGCTATACACTCATACTGTACTGTCTAAGGGAATCAATATGGCACCTCCTCCTCCCATATGTATAAATACAAATATACAGAGAAGGAATGTTCTGGGCACACAATAAGCTATACCCTCATACTGTACTGTCTAAGGGAATAAATATGGCACCTCCTCCTCCCATATGTATAAATACAAATATACAGAGAAGGAATGTTCTGGGCACACAATAAGCTATACCCTCATACTGTACTGTCTAAGGGAATCAATATGGCGCCTCCTCCCATATGTATAAATATTAATATACAGAGAAGGAATGTTCTGGGCACACAATAAGCTATACACTCATACTGTACTGTCTAAGGGAATCAATATGGCACCTCCTCCTCCCATATGTATAAATACAAATATACAGAGAAGGAATGTTCTGGGCACACAATAAGCTATACCCTCATACTGTACTGTCTAAGGGAATCAATATGGCACCTCCCTCCTCCCATATGTATAAATATTAATATACAGAGAAGGAATGTTCTGGGCACACAATAAGCTATATCCTCATACTGTACTGTCTAAGGGAATCAATATGGCACCTCCTCCTCCCATATGTATAAATACAAATATACAGAGAAGGAATGTTCTGGGCACACAATAAGCTATACCCTCATACTGTACTGTCTAAGGGAATCAATATGGCACCTCCCTCCTCCCATATGTATAAATACAAATATACAGAGAAGGAATGTTCTGGGCACACAATAAGCTATACCCTCATACTGTACTGTATTGTTTGCAAGATGTGCTGGTGCCAATGATCTGGGTCACACAAGGAAGTGAATGACACTCGTGGGGGGGGTAAATATTGCCCTATATACACTGCAGTGCATGGGATACTAGTAGTTAAATACTGGGAGTTTGTCTTAATCCCATGCCGTACCCCAAAAACAGCAATGTCAGAAATTCACTGGAGGGGGGAAGCAGGGAGACATAAATAAACAGGGCAGTGCTTGTAACTACAACTCCCAGCATGCACGCCACCTTCTGAGGCCACAAAACGCTTTTATATTAAGTTTTGCTTACAGCAAATCTGACCCAGGGCAGTAACCCATGGTAACCAATCAGCAATTAGCTCTGATTAGTCTGTTGCACTTAGAATAATGAAAGCAAATGCCAGATTGGCTGCCCTGGTGCAAATTTACCTTGGATTGATGTAGGTCAGCTAATCCGGGGACTACTAAACAGCCACACGGCACCAGCCACTTCCATTGTGTCTCCTGTAGGGGGGAGCATGGCACAGGAACCCACAGAATCGACCACATTGTCCCACACCATTAAAGGAGAGGTTATATGGCTGCTAGGGAAAGTGTGTCCCTAGCAACCAGATAACCAAAAAAAAAACAAAGACCAACTGTAATACAGCTGTCTACTAAAACTGGTCATTTTAAAAAGATGTCACCATTCTGGCTGAGCCCGCTGGGAGTTTTAGTTTGGCTATTTAGGTGTTAACATGCAAGCCTACCAGATCAAATTAGTTTTGGGGTATATACTTTCTTAACAGCAAGAACTGCCACGAGTTACATATAAATTAGAAACCAGCACAGTTTCTTCCTGAAAACATTTATTTGTGCATAATAAATGATTATAAATTAATTCTGCACAAATAAATGTTTTAATTAAGAAACTGTGCAGGTTTCTAATTTATAATCCTACCAGATCCCCCACCTCTAGGCTGCACTCAAATATGTAGGACAAGGGCAGTGATTGGCTTTCCTTTACCTATTTTCCTGCACAATACATATCTATGGAATGAGAAATACCTGGCTGCTTGGATTTCAGCACAGCCCTGTTCAATATAATTTGGTTATACCTATGACCGGCAACAGTAGAGAATGTCCTGAATAAATTCCCTTGTCATGATACGTGGAAAACTACAACTCCCAGCATCCTCTCCCATGCAACTTGGAAGGGCATGCTATCAGAAGCAGTTTTTAGTTGACAACTGTCAGCCCCCTCCTGCCTTAGGACTGACAGTTTTTTTTTGGAACCTTTGATTCCCAGTGCATTGTAGGAACTGCCATTGAAATGCAAATAATCAGCCGGCATTCAAGTAAAGTAATCACTGCCAAAACTTGTGATGTTCTTTGGCACCATTTCCCGTCATCCTAACACCTATTTTAAACCAGATCCATCTTAGCAGTTCAGTTCTGCATGACTGCACAGAAACCACAGAAGGCTGCAGCAGGCATGTCACTGCTAATTAGCATATATTGGTTTAATATGTGTCTGGTTTTAATGGGATATGGTGCCAAGCCTAGCCAGTGGGCAAACATAATGTTTAAAGGGTATACACACAGCCTGTGGATTACAGAATTACTGTGCCCAGCAGGAGAGCCAGCAGATTGGGATTCTGGGAGTTGTAGTCCTATGATGAAATGTTCTGCTGTAGCCGTCCCGATATAGAATTCCAACTCCCAGAAGTGGTGTTGGGAGGTGCAGTTAAACCACCGCAACAGCAGCAGAAACCAAATAGGCGTGGGCAGGAAAATTCCCATTATCTATTAGTGAGAGCAATGCATGCAGAAGCCCTAGACACACCCCTATGGAATCATACTGGGAAAGCCCAAATTATCAATAGAAAAGAGGTAATAGAATCAAGTCATGTGATCAGACCCCCCTTTTACCAATGTTACTCCATATGTCTCCTTCATGTTTATGGAGCTTCAACCACTGCCTCATCCTCTCTATGTTCTAGAATTCACTGGCCCTTAAATGTTGCAGGAGGGCAGAACATGTGACCAGACCCTCCAGCAGTTTTTGTGAAAATGTGCACCCCCTTTCCCCAGAGGGGTCTCTTTGTTGGTACAACTCAATTTATCCAAAAAGAAACATGAGACACCTAGTCATTTCTTATTGCAGAATATAAATGTTAACCAAAATCCTGGGGCTTGGTTTGTAGGATTGCTTTGGAATGTGTCTCAGCAGCCACAACCATACAGTGACGGGGATAAACGAGAAAAAAAGGTTCTAGGGAAAGGGGTTATGGGAAAAGCGTCAGGCACTTGTTGGCCTAAATCGACCCAGAATGCAATTCTGACAGTGGCCAAGGAGCCTTGGGGGCTAAACACTTCCCAATGAGGACAATGCACATCAAGGTTAAAACGTGGTCCCTTTCTTGTTTTTGGCTACTGGATTGAAGTCAGCCTATGGGTAGCCAAGCCGGCCTTCAAGTGCTGTCATCGATATGAACCTACTTGCCCTGGGAATAGTCACCGGTCAAGGACTCTGGAGAACTCATCTCGATTGCCTTCATTTTTGAGGTCAGCAAAGACCTGTGTGAAGTAGTGTGGGTCGGCGTTGATTCTGAGCATCTTGGAACTCATGGCATCAATAATGCAAAGACATCTGTCCCAGAAGGCATCTTTGCCCGCTTCCACCAGAAAGGGCTTTAGGGGGTAGGATATTTCGTTGCCCATGTAAGAGTAGGACAAGTAGAGGCAGGTCAGGAGGGTGGCTTGCAAGTCATGTTCAGTGGCCACAGAGTCCCCGTCAATGACATCCCTGCAGAGTAAATAGACAAAGACCACGTTGGCCGGCGTGACAAAGGCCTGGTCTTGCCATCCCTGGAGGAGCAAGGAACGGTCGACGCTACGAAGCCAGAGAATTGGGTCAGTGGGGGACAAATGTTTCAGCCGGTAGCATCTCCTGCATAGGAACTCCCCAAGGCATTTCAGCAATTCACTGGTGGAGGCTTGGACAATGACCCGTTTTGGAGAGCCACCACCACTGGTGTTGGAGACATTTTTGATGGAGGATATCTGCTTGGAGCTGAGTGGTGCCAGAGGTTGGCTGTCATAGCTAGAGAGATTGGCACAAGACAAAGACTTCTTCACATTCTCATGGTTCAAGTGGGCAACATCCTTCTGGTAGTTGTTATTGGCCGTGCTCTTTCTAGAGGTCTTCTTTTTGGTGGAAGCCACCAGCCTTTTCCACGTAAGAGCAGGAATGAACATAGAGTGTCTCTTTAGGGTCTTATCTGACTTTTGCCCACTCCCCTTGCTAACACTGGTGTAATGGGCATGAGAGCCGGAGCCATCATCATACAAGCTGGCTTTCCTGGAGCCTGGGGATAAGGAGAGCACAGTCCCCATGTTGCCCAGCCAAGAAGCTCAGAAGCTGAACAGAGCAGAGGGCAAGAGGGTGCAGCCTTAGCGTCGGGCAATCACAATAACAGACAGGTATCTGCTGATGGCTAATTAATTGGAAGCTGGGGAACGAGACTGGCGGCTCTTTGTTCCCTGCATTGCAGGACTCCCTGTCCTCCACAGATGTCTGGCTTCCAGCCTTCCTAGTGTTCAGAGGCAGTGGCCGAGGCACAGGCAGGTACTGCTGATTTAATCAGATTGGAGAGTGGCTTTCTTTATGTTGCTGGAGTCAGGCTTTTAATCAGCAGCAGATCAACTCCCCAATGTAAATATCTGGGGTGCAGGCAGAGGGGAGCTGGATCAGGGTTTAGGAGGAATTGGCGAGTCCTACAGCAATTGCAATGGATGGATGTTCCCTTGTCTTTCCATACAAATTGGCATGAGTGGGAACCAGCCTTGAAGGTTGGCAGCAGCAACCTGGGTATAATCCAGGGGTGAGATGGGAAATGAGCTTCAAATAAAAAGATGGAAAATAGAAATCCACCTACCCCCCGAGGTGCAGCGATAAAGATCGTCCTCTGCTGTAAAGACAAGGGTGGGTTATTTAACTGAAAAGCCCTGGTTTTTGTGCCACAAAAGGTCCATGAAAAGGGCTTAGTCTGATGCCACCAGCTGTGCCACCTCTCAATGCAGATAGTCCCAGATGTAGCCTCTGCAGAATTTGGGGTTGTCAACGATAGAAGAAAAAAAGGGGGTGCAGTTGTTGCAGAATTTGGGGTGCCAGTGATTGGCGGCTTAGGGGTGCTGCAGCCAGTGCAGGGTTTGGGGTGTCAATGACACAAGGCTGGAGGCAGAGCAGTTCCTGCAGGATTAGAGGTGCCAGTGATTGATGGATAGGGGGTGCAGCAGCATCTGCAGGATTTAGGGTGTCAGAGTGCTTGTGGGGTTACCCCTTTCTGTGCAGCAGGTGTATGATGGAGGTAGATGCCAGCCCACTGTGCCGCATTGGTGAGGGGGGGAGTCAGCGTCCAAGACAAACAGCAGCAGCATCTGATGAGAGGCAAGAGAGGGCTGATCCTGCTTCCCAGCTCACAAGCATCTCTAGGAGGCTGCTCCAACCAGCTTTGGGTTTCAGCACTGAAAAAAAATCCAAAGGCACCGTGATTTGCTCCTTTCCATCAGCCTCAACTCCTCCTGGCCCATCCCCCCACCCCCCATTGATGGGCTAAGGAGGTTCTTCGCTGCCACCTGCTGGCTGCTAAGGGAACTGCCATTGTTTCATGGGGTTGGCAAGTGATCAGGTCTATTGTTATACTGATATGGGCAATACTGGGCCTGACATGCAGGGGCCTGGATTTTATGTGCCTCTGGGCAACTACATAATACATAGGTGCACACCAGGCCTGGACTGGCAATCTATGGATTCTGGCAAATGGCAGAGGGGCTGCTGTAAGGTGACATATTGGGGGCTGTTTGGGTTTATCTGCACAAAAAATGCAAGGGCTTAAATTGACTCCTATTCCTGGCCTGGTGCCCACTCTGGTTGAGCTCTATAGACACCAATAATATGAAATTATGATTATAGAGAGGGAGGTGCAGGCAGATCCCTGACCAGTTATAATAAAGGATTATTCTTATTCTTATTATAGAGAGAGGGAGGCTGGCAGTCAGTTATTGGGTGTGTGTCCATGCAAAATGCAGGTGTGACTATGCCTCATGAATGTCTTGTGTCAGGCTATATACACATTGTCTGCGCTCAGTTTGACATGCACCATAGATAATCAATAGAGCCATGGTTCTCCTGTTAGAAGCCGCCAGTCAGTGTGAGAGTGGCAAAGGCTAATACACAGGGAGAGATAGGTTTGTGCCAAGTGACTATAGGGACAAGGCAGTTGTTATATACAGAGAGGAATGTGCTTGAATAATCCTTGTGTGATGCATTATGTGTAACAGTTATATGCATCTGTATATGACCTCCAGGTGTTGTTGAACTGTAGCTTTGAGTGGGATGCCCAACCCATATTGTGCATTGACTCCCAGCCCATATGCATCAGTTGTTACTCACACAATCACAGCTGTAGTGTTCACACACACTGAGGTAGGGCTTGCTGCCTTGGTGAAACATTGCCCAGTGCTAAGCAAAGTTCACAGTGATCCCACACTCCAAAGATCCATAAAGATCTCTTTATCCCAGAGTCTGGACCTTGAGTCCTTATACTGGTGGCCTTGTCACTGCAGGGTACTAACCACTACTGGCCTCCTGGTTGTTGCTCTAACTACCCTGATCCTGCCTCTTAAGGTGGCCATAGAGGCAAAGATCCGCTCGTTTTGCAACATCGCCAAACGAGCGGATCTTTCCCTGATATGCCATTAACGAGCATGGCTATATATCGGGGGTAATCTGATCTTTCGTCTGTATGTCCGATTACAATATGTCATGGGCTCCGGCGGGATCGGTCGGGTCAAAATCAAACCTGACCCGATCGACCAAACGACCGATCTCCTCCGGACTAAAGATGTCGGCACACGCCACACACAATCCAAAAATCGTACGAATCCTTGATTCGTACGATAGGATCTGTGTGTCTATGGCCACCTTTACTCCTACGATGAGCTAGGATGATCTTTCCTGCACTTGCTACACCAACTGGGACCTACCTCCACCCCAGGCTCACAGACAATACCTCCTCTAGCGAGTGGAAAGTCAGAAGCCGAGCACGTGGGCTTCACTTTAAATAAACTAGGGGAATCCTGACACCCCATGGTCAAACACTGAACTGCTAAGGGGCCTGCTTCCCCTCCCAATTGCAATAAAGACCCAAATCCAGCAGGTCAAAAGGTTGGCAAAAATGTTACCCTCCTACACTAGTGATATTTATATCATGCAGGTATATTATTCTGCAACATGTAACTGTCCCAAACCAGTAACATTTCTCTGTGCTCAGCTGTGTTACTCTACCCCAGGGTTGCTTTGTACCTAGTTCTGTCTCCCTCTTCTCATGAGGTTACACTGGTCTACAACCAGTTCTATTACTCTCCTCCCAGTTACAATGCTCTGGAACCAGTGGCATCAAGTTTCATTACTCCTCACCTCATTACATTACCCTCTACTTGCAAAATCTGCTTTCTGCTATGCAGTGTGTCTTTTGGGGTTGGACTTCTCTGTGACATATTCATGACCTGTACCCAATGACTCTAAACTACATGCCATGTTGGGTAAAAATATTGTTATTTCTAAAAATGTTGGTGCATTCCAAGTAAATGTTATGTATATGTGTTTAATAGGTATTTTTTATTTTTTGGAGTCACTGATCCTTTCAATCTACGAAGTATAATCCATTCAGCGGTCAATGTTCCATTGTGTGCATAGAAGGGATCAGTTTTGACTGAAGTTGAAGCAGATGAATCCCTAGTTTACAGTTTTTGACTCCAAAACGGCAGTGTGTTACTTGATACTTTATTTAAGAGGGCGGCTAAAGTGTTCAACGTAGTTTATGTTGCCACCTTTTCTGGAAAAAAATACCGGCCTTCCTATATATTTAACTTTTTCCCTATTAATAACATTGGGATCAACCATCATTTTTACCAGTCAGGCCGGTAAAATACCAGCAGTGTCGGACTGGGATACCAGGGGCCCACCCAAAAACCTTAGACCAGGGGCCCACCAAGAAAATTTAGACCAGGGGCCCACTCTCAGAACTATTATTCTTCCTCTCCTAGCTCAACCTCTATTTATAGTTTTACATACTATAATCTATTATTCCATCTATTTAGCCTCTTTAAAAATAGGGAATGGCCTTGAAATAGGCCAAATATTTAGCAGCACGAGGGCCCACTGACACCTTGGCCCACCTGGAGTTTTCCTGGTATCCCTGTGGGCCAGTCCGACACTGGACTATGTCATTTGCATTTACAGTGCTATGCAATATGTTGGCGCTATATAAATACATGCTAATAAAAATAATAATAATTTGCTGATATTTGTTTTTTTCTGGTCCTTTCTACAGGCTGATATTGAGGGAGCTGAACAAGACCAGGATCAATGGATGATCTAAGCAGCCTCAGCAGGAAAAAGAAATCCCGCGTATCTGTGACCCCCTGCCCAGGATATTTATTCAAGAAGCAGATGAGCAATGCAGCCTGTGACAGTACAAAGCTATACCTTCTTGCTGGCGCCATATTTATAGTAAGTCTTGATGTGGAACATGACTGTTGAGAAATGAGAAAACAAACAAACATATGCATATGCAGTTAAAGGAGGATTTTGATTGGTCAGTGACAACCCTGTGTTTGGTTTAGTCCTGCAGAAATATACCTTCACATGCTTCTCTTTGGTACATCCCATGATCCAAGAGCCAGCTTGCCTTTTTAACTCCTATTGCTTCCCCTCTCCATAATCTTCAGTGGTTTACTGTTAGAATAGGGGGTTTACTGTTAGAACAGGGGGCCCATAGGCATCGCACCAGCTGCAGTGGAAGCCTCCCATAATCCACTGGGAATGGAAGCTGGAGGGCTGTCGGTGGCACATGCCTGTTGGTTTGCACTTTCTCTGCCAGGATAGTAATGGTAATTCTCTGAGCAGCCACATAAAGCACTGAGGTGTATTGGGAATGTGGGATCCCATGAGACCTTTATATATCTACCTGCACAGCAAATAACCTCTAATAAAGTTTTTTCTTTTTAATGTAGTACCTGGTATTTGCTTTTTATTTTATTTGTTATATTATAAACACACACACACTCTAGGGTATGAACAATAGAGCTGTCACAAGTGTGAACAATGCAGGCGATTAGGGTCTGAATTTGAGGTGTAACCATGCAGGGTCAGTTCATTTTTATAGCGATACCTTTAAAGCTTGCGCAAGGTAACCAGACACAGCAGGCAGACTTTCATGTGGGGGCCACACAAGGGGGGTCGTGGGCTGCCAGTTTGACAGCACCGCCCATTTTTAAAAAATGTTGGTCTGAGAAGACTCCCCTTCAAAAGGCGCATATGCAAGTGGCAGGGGAGGATCTAGTCCACATATTGAAACAAAGGCTTTATATTTTTATCACAGGTAAACAAGTTAGGGGCCGCCGTATGGGGTGGTATGGCGGCTTACCAATTTTATGATCATAACTTTGTAACAAAAAACCCTGTTTTTCTCTCCTGATTGGTCTACACAGGCCCCATGATGTGATGTAGGAGTGCTAGTCTCATTCGGGAGGATCACATGATATAAGGACACTAGTTAATAAGAATAATTGTGTGATCCAAATGTTTATGGATGGGAAACTGATGGCCATGATGTTGTTTTATTTTTTGTACAGCTTCTATCATTTGGCTGAGGATGATGTGTTTTGTAACTCACAGCAACTTGATGCTGGAGATTTAATATTTCCACCTTTAGGGTGCCCTTCAGCTGTTAACCCCTTACAGGAACGATAGCGAGTCAGAATAATTTTAAATAAAAATATTTCTGGTTTATTTAAAATCACAAAAACTTTCAAACAGTCATACTTGCGGTTTTACAGCATTCAAACAACATTAACTTTCTTGCCATAGCTGACCTTAGTTTCCACCACAGTTTCCTTAGGACCTATCCCAGATCTCAGAGAGGGTTAACTCTTACCGTTCTGGACTCCTCCTCTGCTTGGTTCGGTAATCCAGTGCACCTTGGCACCCCTTTAACACTCCGCCAAGCCTTCCCGTCTCAGTAATCCGGTGCTCGACCAGCACCCCTTTACTATTCCGACCGGAATCACCAATAGTCCTTCTCGCCACCAGGCCTTCTTGTGTCTTCCCTATATTCTGGGTCCCTGACTCGTGGGATGTCCACGTAAAACTAATTTCCACTACACTCCTAGGTGGGGCAAGAAACTACCCGTGCTAACTTCCCTATCTCAGACACCTAGGGGCAAATTCACTAAAGGACGAAGCGCCTAACTCTAGCGTTAATTCACTAGCATAGTGCATTTTCGTTAATTCGCCGATTCACTAACGGACGCGGGCGTAAATTCGCTAGTGTTACTTCTCACCCTAACGCCTGGCGAATTTGCGCAACGGACGTAACTACGCAAATGCACTGACGCGCAAATTTTTCTGAACGCTACCTTTTACACCAGACTTCCTTCGCCACCTCAGGCGAAGTGCAATAGGGATTGCTTCAAAAAAAGTAAAACATTTTTCTAAGTCCCAAAAAACGCTGGCGTTTTTTCTTTTTTATGGGTGATAGGCTGAAAAAGATCGAAAAATTCCCCCCTACATTTCCTAACTCATGGCACCTTAACTATACAGTGGGCACATGTGTAGGGCAAAATAAAAATGTATTTGATGTTTTGAAGGTTTCCCAGGCTTGTGTAGTGATGCTACATATACCTCCATTGTAACTTCAATTTGGTGCCGTATGCAAATTAAGCATCCCTAGTGTAACTTCGCTTTGCTTATTAACACTAGCGCACCTTCGCAACCTTACGCTTCCCCTGAGCACAACTTCGGATTTTAGTATATACCTGGCGAAGTGCACGCTGGCGCAACTATGAATTTTAGTGAATTTGCCCCCTTCTGCCTGCTAACTGCAAACTGCTATGCTAGGTTCTACCTTTCTTTCCTTCCTGCTGTAGATCTACTTCAGGACAGAGCTTCTTTCTCTGACAGCATCCTCCCATTAAAGACATAAACTGTAGGGTGTGGCCTCCTTTTATACCCTCTAGCACTCTGGGCTCCCTCTGCTGGTGGGGAAATAACTTACACCTTTTTACCCTTGAGCACCACCTGGTGGCCAATTACCCAAATAACACTCTCAACAATTTTAACACATACACACACATATTATTCAATCAACTTTCAACCACAAATCAATTACAACATTTGGTTCACCCTGGATGTTCCTGGGCCCCACAGCAAATCCAAATTTGTACTAAACTCAACAAGATGTCTCATTAATTAGGGCCATGCTGGTCCCACTACTCTCCTGTCCCCCCCTCCTCTGCAGTTACACCCCTGATTCATTTACACTTACTCCTCACCTGCCTCCTGCATTGACTGACTCATGTAATGAAGTCTCACAGCTTCAACCAACCATCTAACAATAACCATTCCACACACTTCTAATAGTTTATTGCTTTTATTATAAAGATCTATTTGGTTTTACACATGTTTCATAAAAATAGATATAAAAATATATGTATAAATATATAAAACATTTTGTATAAAAATAGATATATAAATGAAAAAGCTGTATAAAAATATAATTATTCTTCTGGCTTCTAGGAGTTTTGCTCATTTTCCGTCAGTACATCGTTGGCATCAGTTTCAGGAGTTTTCAGGGAACTCATCAAATCCTCTGAAGGCCTTTTGTGCAGTTGGGGATATTTGGCACATAGAGTCATGGGGGGTTACAATCCCCCCCTCACTGTCCTCTTCTCTAGTATCATCCGGGCTAGGGATGAATGGGGCTCGCACTTGCTTGGCCATAAGAGCTTCCCACATTATTGGCTATAAATACAAAGAAAAACGTGTTACATTAAATATTGAATAAGTTGTGCCTATATAGCAATATGAACTCCATCATTAGATTCATAGAACACAGCAGAGGAATATAAAGTGTCTGCCTTGCAGTTATGTCTGGAGATATCTGCATCCCAGTGTTGGACTAGGGGGGTTCAGGCCCACAGGGGCTGCCACATCAGGGCCTGCACACCCCCACCCTGGGCCCCTGACCCCCCTCTGCTAATTCCAGGGCCCCCTCACTAGCCCTTCTCCATCCGCCTCTCCCCTGCCCCCGACCAGCACGTACCTGCTTTTTTTCTATTGGTCGGGCGGGGGGAGAGCTGAGGGAGCATAAAGTTTCAGGCAGGGGGAGCGGATCTGGGCCGGCAGTGCCCACCGGGTTTTTACCTGTGTCCCACCAGCCCAGTCCGACCCTGCTGCCCCCATTCCTCAGTACAACTGCCCTGCAACAGGTATAAAACAGAACTTACATCAAAGTAGCTACAATTCATCACTTCTTCTCCATCGTTTCTAAGTGATCCGAGCCGGCTTATACAGTCTTTGTCTAAGAGCTAAACAAACACAAATAAAAATTACACACAGGCCCAAAGCTGAATGAAAGTAGAAACTACAACAAGTTTATTCTATTGTTTTATTCTACATTTCTATTGGCTATAGTGTAGGCCTGTAGATACGGCACTTACCAGTTTTATCACCATACTGGTTTCATTATCCAGATTGGTTGGAAGTTCGGGTTCTGCATAGAAGACATTTTCCCGCAATTCTCCAAAATTATTTCCGGTAAAAGGCACCTGCAAAAATAGAAAGATATCATGTCAGGAACTCGGGTATTCTGAGAAAAGAACGACGGTATTACTCCGGGGCAGGAGTTGTTATTAGTGAAATTCTAATGGCAATTTGTCTGGGAAATTGAAAGAGTTTTCATGAAATATTTCACTGGAACACAACATTGGACTGGGGGACCCAGAAACCACTGGTCCTGTTGATTCAGGAACCCAACAAAAAAACCTCTGGGCCCCCAGTCAAAAAGTATTCTGTGCCCCCTCCAATCACAAACCCCCTCTGGACCCCCGTGCCCACTGTTTCCTTCACCCGGCAGAGCCAATATTTCAAGCAGGGAGCGGGTCTGGGCGGGTGATGGAGCAGAGTGAGATCTTTACAATTTGAGTCTCTTCAATAGAATAAAGTAAATAGTCAGCATTGTAGAACCTAATGGGATTATTAGTGACGGCTTTATACTCACGTAGCCAACGGCCATTTTATAGATGATTATGCCTAAAGCCCACCAGTCCACGCTTCTCCTGTAGTTTCTTTCTGCAAACATTTCTGGAGCCCAGTAACACTCCGTTCCACATGGGTAGGTCATTTCATCTCTGTAGCCAATACCTTAAGTACAAGGAAAACTAGGTTAGTTCCTAATCAATGAATGGGACTAATCTACTAACAGCTATAAAGGTGCATGTGATACATAGAGGCCAATGGAGAAGATCAATTATAGTTAATTAAAATCACCAAAGATATCATTTATATGAGAATTTATTTGTCTATTATATATATTATAAGTATGGGACCTGTTATTCAGAATGCTTGGGACCTGGGGTTTCTTGGATAATGGATCATTCTGTAACTTGTATCATTCTGTAATTTGGATCTTCACACCTTATGTCTACTAAAAAATCATATAAACAGTAAATAAACCCAATAGACTGGGTTTGCCTCCAATAAGGATTAATTATATCTTAATTGGTACAAGCTGCTGTTTTATTATTACACAGAAAAGGGAAATCAAGAATTTGGATTATTTGGAAAAAATGGAGTCTACGGGAGATGGCCTTTCTGGATAATGGGTTTTCAGTATAATGGATCACATACATGTAGAAAATACCAGGATATCTTACCTGCTTTGCACAACCCAAAATCTGCAATTTTGGCATATCCATCACTGTCTAGGACAATATTTGCAGGCTTTAAATCTCTGGAGGGAAAGAAATAACATGATCAGCAAAGTCTTTGGTTTCTGAACAGAAAACTAGAGAATGACCCCCCATCCTTACTATATAGGCCATATCTAATATTGACCTAGAATTCAGACCCCTCCTTTCCGCACCTGTAAGAGGCCACTTTATTTTGCCTAATAATAAAAATATAATAAAATATAACCCCTGAAAATTAAATTCCCTTTTTAATTCTCTTACCGGTGGACAATGCGATATTCATGTAAAAACTTAATCCCAAGAACGATGCAGGCGGCATAGAATCTGCAAGACAAAACACATATTTCAGTTGCATTTACAAATGTGGAAGATGTATCTATAAGAAGAAAGTGCAGTACTACAAGCCCATGTGAATGTACCAAAGTGACCCAATGATACTTACAAAGTGTCGCTTGGGGGCAGTGCTCCGTTCTTCAACCGGGATTCCAAATTTCCTCCAGCAGCAAACTCCATGGCTATGTATACATGGTGTTCTCTCTGGAAGGAGCAGAATAAG
Source organism: Xenopus petersii (assembly GCA_038501925.1). Lineage (NCBI taxonomy): Eukaryota > Metazoa > Chordata > Amphibia > Anura > Pipidae > Xenopus > Xenopus petersii. Next base: position 162,974,874 of record CM076682.1, on the reverse strand, counting down.
CTCACCAGGAAAGGGTTCCTTGTAATCCTCACCAGCCTTAATATGTCCCTTTCCAGGTAAAGTCTGAAACATAAACCAACCAACAAGTCAGGAGAAAGGAAATGAGTTTCCTTCTAGAACTATTTAATAGCTGATCAGTGTTCTCCAAAAACAAGCAAATAACTAAAAAAATACTATAAAAATGAAGCAACAAAGACCAATTGAAAAGTTACTTAGAATTGGCCATTCAATAACATACTAAAAGTTAACTTAAAGGTGAAGCCCCCTTTAATGTGACAGTTGCCCAATGATATTAGTTTGGAGGAAAAAAATTACAAAATTAATTCCTCAACTGTTTTTATGTTAAATAGACAAGTTGCATTGACACTCGTGCAAATATCCCCAGTAATTATAATGCTCACAGGAGTTGTGTGTATGTGGAGCTTACAGGAACGTATAACGTGTATATAAGAGTAGTGTAAAGGATATTAAAGATCATGGAGATGCTTCACTAATATACCAACCTGTTAATCATATGACTTTGCAAAATATTTTTCTTTTCCATCTTTTTGATGGCGACCGTTTTTCCAGACTTTTTATGTACTGCCTTAAAGACCTGAAAAAAAAGAGCAGGTTCATGAAATCTCAATAAATATGCAAATAAATAGCCTAATCTTCATTAGGGATGAGCTACTCACTTGTCCAAAGCTTCCACTGCCAAGCCACTCGCAGAACTGGAAATCCTCAATTGGAATAGAGGGAATAGCAGGGGTCGGGGAATCACTGAAAAGAAGAATAGAATGTTGGTCTTTGTAGGATTGAGGATTGGGGTTTCCATTAAAAGGATTAAAGAAAGAACTGGGCAGGTAACATTATAACTTACATTGAGTCTGGTGAGAAGTTTTCTGAACATTCACTGTCCGATCTCTCCCCAATCTGAGAGGGACGAGCACAAATCACAGAATTGGGTGGAGCCTGAGCAAGCTAAAGAACAAGAAGATTCTCTATTATTTCAGATCCTTTATGGGAAAAAGGTCAATTCTGGCGAGAAGTAATGCAGTTATTAAGTTCTACAAACATTATTATCTCATAATTATGACTATTACTATTACTTATTATCCAGGATTCAGTTTGGGATTCGGCCAAGATTCTGCCTTTTTCAGCAGGATTTGGACAAATCCAAGTGCCTGACCGAACTGAATCTGAATCCAAAAAATCATGTGACTTGTCGTCACACAAACAAGGAATTTCCTTTCCTCTTTTCTTACAAAATTTTCATTCAGATTTGGTTCGGTATTCGGCCAAATCTTTCACAAAGGATTTGGCCGAATCCTAAACTAGTTGCTTCAGTGCATCCCTAATCATATTATGTAACAGCAGTTAATTCAGAATTACATCAATTAAAAACAAGATGTCATCAATATGTCAATATTAGGTACTTACGATTTCAAGTTTCTCAATATAATCCTTCTCTGAGCTTTCTGGCTCTCTGTTTGGAGAAACAGAGCCACCGACCAGACTGTTTGCTGGTATGTGATATTCTGCAAAAATGAAATAAAATATTGTAATTACTTTGCTTTGGGTTGTATAGAGTATGGGTTTATTATTGGTATAGGTACCTGTCACCCCTGGGTTAACTCAAGTTGGATTGAATTAGAACATTGATATACTTTATTTTGCTTTCTATATGTGACAAATTTAGCATCTAATATTATGGGAACAGTGAGGAATCCAACATGGAGGACATACTGATAGTGCGGTACTTGTGTCATGTAGCTGCTCACTATAAGAGAATAAGAGAAACAGACATAAATACTGTACCTGGTCTGTTCAGCTTAACTGATCTTCTACTTGAGTCCTGTAAAGATAAAAATCACAATATTTTAGGCACAACAGCGTCTCTCATATTATATGTCTATATATGAGTTTGCATTGTCTGATGGTTACACATTTCTGTTGTACATAAGAGAAAATATACTGAACACTTGCTGACCAATAGAACACGCTGTACTTACATCCGATTCCTGTGGCAGATACTCAGACACACTTTTTATACTAATATCTAAGTATTTTGATAGAGAAACAGAGGTATTTCCACTCGTTTCTTCTGACTCTTGTGATGGATATTCAGTCTGTAATTCATTATCACTCTCCTGTCTTATATGAGACTCCTCTGGCAGATATTCCGTCTCTAATGATAATGAACTTTCACTGCCTGGGGAAGGCGCAAGGAAATGTTTTGCAGATAATAATGGTTTGGGCTCATCTGAGAAAGGACAAAAATAAAATAAGAGACATGTAAATTAGTATATGTATTTATATACAGTAACAGAGATTGGTTATTTATTGTGCAGGAACTAAGCACAAACCAATGACCCATCATATACTATACCTGAAGGTTTCTTGGCTTCTTGTACCATTATTAGTATTACCCCAGGACTTGGCTCAATATCAGTAGGGTTATCTACGTTGCTGGTGATGCCCTGTAAAGATAAATATTGAAAGATCAGATGATATGCAGCAATACAGACCATCATCGGAATGGCGAATTGCACATAAAAAGAATTACTCTAGAGCTGCTCTAGAGGTGCTAAACTGGCAAGCAAGGGAAACATCTACCTGTCCTGCACGGGTCCATTTGGGTAAACCATTGCCCAACTCAGACCCACTAACCTGCAATCTGACCTGTACCCCTCACCCCGCTATACCCCCAAACCAGACCCGTTACCCAACCTGCACCAGCAAGGGTTTACTCACACCCAACATGGGGACTTGCACAATCAGAATTGACATCACTGTGGACAAGGAGTGACGTCACTACAAAGGCAAATTAACCAGGTAAAGAAAGAAAAATAGCTAGATCAGTGAGGATGGGAGGGCTAGACCAGCAGCTGAACCAGATACACAAACAGGGTACCTGCAGACCACAAGCTTGGTTGATGATCCGCAAACCTACCAAAAAATCTGAGTATTTTGCAGGCATTCTGCAGGTACCACCAGATACCCGACCTGTTGCAGGTCTCTACCACCTGCCATAATTAGCGGACAAAGCTGTTTCCCAAAGAAATTGAAATTGCTGTTCCCCAATAACCAAGTAGGTGGATGTACCAGTCATTCGTTCTAAGTAAAATACCAGTAAAATGAGTTAAAAAATTCCCTTCTTCATTCTTTAAATGTTAAAACACTTCAGTGATTCTATGTTTTGTCTGTTTGAGACCCAAATGAATAAGATCTATGAATGATCTTGGTTTCATGTTTGTAAAAACTTTTCTATTGTATCAATAAAAAAAATTAATGAAAGGCACTTACAGCAGTAGATTTCACAACAACCCTAATCACTGCAGCTGAAGGGCACTCAGAATCGTCAGTCGTAGTCTCTGAACTGTCTGTGCCTTCTGCATCTGCAAAAACCAAACACATTTACATGATCAATGCACATGGTACTCTTAGAAAGTATTAATATTGGATTCATATTGGAAGGGCAATGGGAGAACATACCTGTAGAGTTATCAGCTTCACTTTCAGATGTGCTTGACACTTCTTCTATCTCTATGACCTCGGTGTGGTCAGATTCCTCTTCAGTGTCCTCAGCAATCTCGTTGAGAATCTCCATGGGTTCTACCTTAGCTTTCTCCATAATTTCTTTTACTTCCACTTGTTTTTCAGCCTCTTCTTCTTCTTCACTTCGTGCTTCTGGAAATCTCAACTGTGGCACTTGGAAAAGACTCACAGGAGTAGGCACGTTGTAGTTCATTGGTTCCTGAATTTAAAATAGATTATATATATATATTTTTTTTTTATTTGAAATATAATTTAATTAAAATATATACATAGAGTCATAAAGATGTAGTGCCAACTTACAGTATTGTCCAAGATCAAAGGATGAATCTGTAAATAAAAGTAAAAAAATGTCAGTAAGAAATCTCTATTAATACTGGTAGTTTATCTAAGAAATAAACCTCTAATAAGGATACTGAACTAGATCCCAAGAACTATTTGCTTTAATAAAAATGTGTAACATTCGCCTCACCTTGTTCTTACGTCGAAATAAGTTCCGTATAGTTTGACACGTTGATCGAATTCTTCGTAACATTTTTTATAATTTCTGCAGGATAAACAGATTCAGATTTGATTATCTCACATTTTCATTAGAAGAATGTAAACAAGACTATAATTATATGTATAAATATATATCTCATAAACTGCTAATTGTAAGGTAATACCTCTATGTAAAAGTTTAGAAAATTAAAGGAACGTTTCATAGACATAATATATATATAATATATCTTAATTTCACCCTATTAAATATGACAGATGACCAGTAAATTATTATTAAATGCAGCAAATATCAAAACTATTACTTCTTTTAACTACTCGAAGGTCTGTTTATCCAATTTTGAAATTGCAAAATTTTAACTACATTTTTGTAGCGCAAATAAACTTGTAATTTTACAAAACAAGGAAGTTTGCTTATTTATTAATATTATAAATATAAAAATCTCAATTTAATTAAATCATTAATAAAAACTCAGAGGATCAACAAACTCTCAAAACTTTTACAAAATCACTAAAAGTTTTACTGGGAGAACTCCCACTGATGCCAAAGCTTAACATTCTTGTTTTTTGGGTGTTTTTTAGCTTAATAGATTTCAAACATTTGAAGTATATATAGATTATGTATATAGAGAGAGAGAAAGAGATAGTGAGAGCCAAGTACTTACAAAGTCGATAAAATTTATGAAATTGATGAAATTGAAAATAAAAGTAAGTTGATATCAGCACTAACAGTAGCGATGCTCACTGATTAGCAGCTAAACACCAACTGATCAACAATGGCTTGTTACTTATGATATGTCTCTTGGGGCATTATGACATCATCATAATATCACATGATCCACCTGACACTCTTGGGGCATTATGACATCATAATGGTATCACATGACCCACCTGACATGAACATCCCATAAACACACACCTGTAGGATGCAGACTGTATTCCCTACATATTATCCCATGAGATGGAAACTACTGAATATGGAAACTACTGAATATAAAAATCTCATTTGTATTAAATCATTAATAAAATCTCAGCGGGTCAACAAACTCTCAAAACTTTTACAAAATCACTAAAAGTTTTACTGGGAGAACTCCCACTGATGCCAAAGCTTAACATTCTTGTTTTTTGGGTGTTTTTTAGCTTAATACATTTCAAACATTTGAGGTTTTGAAACCATAATTTGAATTCATGCATATTAGTACCTAACAATTCAAATTGCAGTGCAAATTATAATTTGAACATTGATAAATCAGCCCCTTGGCCAAGTACTTACAATTTAAAGTTGAAAAAACTCTAAAAACAAAAGTCAGTTGGTATCAGCACTAACAACAGCGATTCTAACTGTTAAACACCAACACTAACAGCTAAACACCAAGCAACATATATTTATATATAGATTATGTATATAGAGAGAGAGAAAGAGATAGAGAGAGCCAAGTACTTACAAAGTCGATAAAATTTATGAAATTGATGAAATTGAAAATAAAAGTAAGTTGATATCAGCACTAACAGTAGCGATGCTCACTGATTAGCAGCTAAACACCAACTGATCAACAATGGCTTGTTACTTATGATATGTCTCTTGGGGCATTATGACATCATCATAATATCACATGATCCACCTGACACTCTTGGGGCATTATGACATCATAATGGTATCACATGACCCACCTGACATGAACATCCCATAAACACACACCTGTAGGATGCAGACTGTATTCCCTACATATTATCCCATGAGATGGAAACTACTGAATATGGAAACTATTGAATATAAAAATCTCATTTGTATTAAATCATTAATAAAATCTCAGCGGGTCAACAAACTCTCAAAACTTTTACAAAATCACTAAAAGATTTACTGGGAGAACTCCCACTGATGCCAAAGCTTAACATTCTTGTTTTTTGGGTGTTTTTTAGCTTAATACATTTCAAACATTTGAGGTTTTGAAACCATAATTTGAATTCATGCATATTAGTACCTAACAATTCAAACTGCAGTGCAAATTATAATTTGAACATTGATAAATCAGCCCCTTGGCCAAGTACTTACAATTTAAAGTTGAAAAAACTCTAAAAACAAAAGTCAGTTGGTATCAGCACTAACAACAGCGATTCTAACTGTTAAACACCAACACTAACAGCTAAACACCAACCAATATATATTTATATATAGATTATATATATAGAGAGATAGAGAGAGCCAAGTACTTACAAAGTCGATAAAATTGATGAAATTGATGAAATTGAAAATAAAAAGTAAGTTGATATCAGCACTAACAGTAGCGATGCTCACTGATTAGCAGCTAAACACCAACTGATCAACAATGGCTTGTTACTTATGATATGTCTCTTGGGGCATTATGACATCATAATGGTATTACATGATCCACCTGACACTCTTGGGGCATTATGACATCATAATGGTATCACATGATCCACCTGACATCAACATCCAGTAAACACACACCTGTAGGATGCAGACTGTATTCCCTACATATTATCTCATGAGATGGAAACTACTGATTAATAACATGAATACTGTATAATATATATTTATATATATAGATAGAGAGAGAGCCAAGTACTTACAAATTTGATGAAATTGAAAATAAGAAAAGTCCGTTGGTATCAGCACTAACAGCAGCTAAACACCAACTGATCAACAACAGCCTGGGGGCATTATGACATCACAATGTACACCTGGCTTAAACATCATGTGATCAACTTGTAAGATGAATATCAAATTACATGGGACTACATTTCTATTAGAGGTTGAGAAACACAAAAAACAAACAAAAATGGTTGAACAGATCATGTTATTTGGGGTGCTTGAGACAGGGAGAGGATAGAAAACAACCTTAAAGCTGATTCAGTCAATAGAAACCATTAATCACATAATAACATTTGTTTCAATGTCCTTTAGTTATTTTTTCATATAATAGAATAAGTTTTGTACTCAATAGGCAACAATTATACAGATAAGTCACATTGGGCTCAATAATCAGTGGCAGGGGAGGATGCAAAGTCCAAACAACAGCTGCCAGCCACCCTGATAGGATTGCCAGTGGCTGTGCCCCTGGTGCTGAATGCAGTAAAGTCAATCACTTATTTGCTGTGCAAAACAATGGATTCAGCTCAGATGATGGAGTCTATCTGGCTACAGAGAATCTGCAATCACATACCATGCAGCCCAGACTATTGGCCTACTCTTTCCCTCTAACAAGATGGCCATCTCTGTACCTACTCACTGCCAAAATGCTCCTCCCCTTCCTGCTGCACTTTTTTACATAAACAAGCTGCTAGTTTGTAGCCACAGGGGCAGCCATTCAAGCTGGAAAAAGGAGAAAAGGCACATAATAAACAGCAGATAACGGATAAGCTTTGTAGTATACAATGGGATTCTGTAGAACTTATCTGTTGTCTACTGTGTATCCTGTGCTTGAATGGCTGCCCCAATGGCTACACAGCAGCTTGTTTATATAAACTATAGTAGTACTTATCTGTTATCTCCTGTGTATCCTGTGCTTGAATGGCTGCCCCCATGACTACACAGCAGCTGGTTTATATAAACTATAGTAGTACTTATCTGTTATCTACTGTGTATCCTGTGCTTGAATGGCTGCCCCCGTGGCTACACAGCAGCTTTTTTATATAAACTATAGTAGTACTTATCTGTTATCTACTGTGTATCCTGTGCTTGAATGGCTGCCCCCATGGCTACACAGCAGCTTTTTTTATATAAACTATAGTAGTACTTATCTGTTATCTACTGTGTATCCTGTGCTTGAATGGCTGCCCCAATGGCTACACAGCAGCTTGTTTATATAAACTATAGTAGTACTTATCTGTTATCTCCTGTGTATCCTGTGCTTGAATGGCTGCCCCCATGACTACACAGCAGCTTGTTTATATAAACTATAGTAGTACTTATCTGTTATCTACTGTGTATCCTGTGCTTGAATGGCTGCCCCCGTGGCTACACAGCAGCTTTTTTATATAAACTATAGTAGTACTTATCTGTTATCTACTGTGTATCCTGTGCTTGAATGGCTGCCCCCGTGGCTACACAGCAGCTTTTTTATATAAACTATAGTAGTACTTATCTGTTATCTACTGTGTATCCTGTGCTTGAATGGCTGCCCCCATGGCTACACAGCAGCTTTTTTTATATAAACTATAGTAGTACTTATCTGTTATCTACTGTGTATCCTGTGCTTGAATGGCTGCCCCCATGGCTACACAGCAGCTTTTTTTATATAAACTATAGTAGTACTTATCTGTTATCTACTGTGTATCCTGTGCTTGAATGGCTGCCCCAATGGCTACACAGCAGCTTGTTTATATAAACTATAGTAGTACTTATCTGTTATCTCCTGTGTATCCTGTGCTTGAATGGCTGCCCCCTTGACTACACAGCAGCTTGTTTATATAAACTATAGTAGTACTTATCTGTTATCTACTGTGTATCCTGTGCTTGAATGGCTGCCCCCGTGGCTACACAGCAGCTTTTTTATATAAACTATAGTAGTACTTATCTGTTATCTACTGTGTATCCTGTGCTTGAATGGCTGCCCCCATGGCTACACAGCAGCTTTTTTTATATAAACTATAGTAGTACTTATCTGTTATCTACTGTGTATCCTGTGCTTGAATGGCTGCCCCCATGGCTACACAGCAGCTTGTTTATATAAACTATAGTAGTACGTATCTGTTATCTACTGTGTATCCTGTGCTTGAATGGCTGCCCCCATGGCTACACAGCAGCTTGTTTATATAAACTATAGTAGAGTTTCTGAAGCAAACACTCCATTTTTACCAGTGCAGGGCTACAGTACATTATATTGTCATTCCTTTAAAGCATTTTTATTTGTTGTCTTTAACTATTTATTTGCTGGAACATCACATAGACTCATGAATGGGCTTTCAGGTGTTGCTTTAGGATTGAACACATTCGAATTGTGTCTGTAAATTATCCTCCCATTTAGCCCTCCATCCTTTTGTCTCCTTGACACTGAGCACTTAATCTGTAATGTAATTATATTTAATATTTATGTAAATTGTATTTCTAATGATACCTTAGTTAATAAGAATAATTGTGTGATCCAAATGTTTATGGATGGGAAACTGATGGCCATGATGTTGTTTTATTTTTCGTACAGCTTCTATCATTTGGCTGAGGATGATGTGTTTTGTAACTCACAGCAACTTGATGCTGGAGATTTAATATTTCCACCTTTAGACTCCTATAAGTACAATGATATACTCAGTCTAATGAAGAAACCATTTGTTTGTCCATTAACAAGGAGAAAAGGAAAGAAAAGAAGGGAAAAGGGAAGAGAGAGGGAGAAGGAATAAGGAGAAAAGGAGAGAGCAGAAGGGAAGAGAGAAGGAGAGAGAACAAAGAGAAAAGGGGAGAGTAGATGGGAAAAGGGAAAAGAGAAGTTGAGAGAACAAGGAAAGAAGGAGAGAATGGAATTGAATGGAGAAGGGAAGCGAGAAGGAGAAAAAACAAACAGAAAAGGAGAGAGCAGAATGGAGGAGACAATGTGTATATAAGACATGGGGGAGAAAAAGTAAGGAAGAAAGAAATGAGAAGAGAGAACAAGGAAAAAGCCAACCCATTGGCCTCTGCCCAATCCTGTGTCTGTGCTAAAAGGCAAAATGTTGTGCTGAATTCAGACACACGGAGCCCACAAATACTGCACTGACCTCACACACCCTACACAGCTCCCTAGTCTGGCCCTTGCCCCCCAGACCCAAATGGAAACCCCAAGAGCAGGAGTGCAGAGCAAAATCATAGTAACGACTGGTTGTCATGGCATTGCTGCCAAGGTACAAATTCACCCAATGTTGCTGATTGGAGAAGTGAACTTCAAACAGGAGGGGATTCATCATTAACAACATGTCATATTTTCTTTCATTTAAATACTTTACTTAAAATCCAGTGTAAATTACAAAATACATATTGTTCAATTCAGTGATGTAACTGGATGTTCCTGGGCCCCACAGCAAATCCAAATTAGGGCCCCGGAATATTGGTGAATTGTATTAAACTCAACAAGATGTCTCATTAATTAGGGCCATGCTGGTCCCACTACTCTCCTGTCCCCCCTCCTCTGCAGTTACACCCCTGATTCATTTACACTTACTCCTCACCTGCCTCCTGCATTGACTGACTCATGTAATGAAGTCTCACAGCTTCAACCAACCATCTAACAATAACCATTCCACACACTTCTAATAGTTTATTGCTTTTATTATAAAGATCTATTTGGTTTTACACATAAAAAAATAGATATAAAAATATATGTATAAATATATAAAACATTTTGTATAAAAATAGATATATAAATGAAAAAGCTGTATAAAAACATAAATATTCTTCTGGCTTCTAGGAGTTTTGCTCATTTTCCGTCAGTACATCGTTGGCATCAGTTTCAGGAGTTTTCAGGGAACTCATCAAATCCTCTGAAGGCCTTTTGTGCAGTTGGGGATATTTGGCACATAGAGTCATGGGGGGTTACAATCCCCCCCTCACTGTCCTCTTCTCTAGTATCATCCGGGCTAGGGATGAATGGGGCTCGCACTTGCTTGGCCATAAGAGCTTCCCACATTATTGGCTATAAATACAAAGAAAAACGTGTTACATTAAATATTGAATAAGTTGTGCCTATATAGCAATATGAACTCCATCATTAGATTCATAGAACACAGCAGAGGAATATAAAGTATCTGCCTTGCAGTTATGTCTGGAGATATCTGCATCCCAGTGTTGGACTAGGGGGGTTCAGACCCACAGGGGCTGCTACATCAGGGCCTGTACACCCCCCCTGGGGCCCCTCACCTTCCTCTGCCAATTCCAGGGCCCCCCTCACCAGCCCTTCTCCATCCGCCTCTCCCCTGCCCCCGACCAGCACCTACCTGCTTTTTTTCTATTGGTCGGGCGGGGGGAGAGATGAGGGAGCATAAAGTTTCAGGCAGGGGGAGCGGATCTGGGCCGGCAGTGCCCACCGGGTTATTACCTGTGTCCCACCAGCCCAGTCCGACCCTGCTGCCCCCATTCCTCAGTACAACTGCCCTGCAACAGGTATAAAACAGAACTTACATCAAAGTAGCTACAATTCATCACTTCTTCTCCATCGTTTCTAAGTGATCCGAGCCGGCTTATACAGTCTTTGTCTAAGAGCTAAACAGACACAAATAAAAATTACACACAGGCCCAAAGCTGAATGAAAGTGGAAACTACAACAAGTTTATTCTATTGTTTTATTCTACATTTCTATTGGCTATAGTGTAGGCCTGTAGATACGGCACTTACCAGTTTTATCACCATACTGGTTTCATTATCCAGATTGGCTGGAAGTTCGGGTTCTTCATAGAAGACATTTTCCCGCAATTCTCTCAAATTATTTCCGGTAAAAGGCACCTGCAAAAATAGAAAGATATCATGTCAGGAACTCGAGTATTCTGAGAAAAGAACGACGGTATTACTCCGGGGCAGGAGTTGTTATTAGTGAAATTCTAATGGCAATTTGTCTGGGAAATTGAAAGAGTTTTCATGGAATATTTCACTGGAACACAACATTGGACTGGGGGACCCAGAAACCACTGGACCTGTTGCTTTAGGAACCCAATAAAAACCCCCTTACAAACCCACTCTGGACCCCCGTGCCCACTGTTTCCTTCACCCGGCAGAGCCAATATTTCAAGCAGGGAGCGGGTCTGGGCGGGTGATGGAGCAGAGTGAGATCTTTACAATTTGAGTCTCTTCAATAGAATAAAGTAAATAGACAGCATTGTAGAACCTAATGGGATTATTAGTGACGGCTTTATACTCACGTAGCCAACGGCCATTTTATAGATGATTATGCCTAAAGCCCACCAGTCCACGCTTCTCCTGTAGTTTCTTTCTGCAAACATTTCTGGAGCCCAGTAACACTCCGTTCCACATGGGTAGGTCATTTCATCTCTGTAGCCAATACCTTAAGTACAAGGAAAACTGGGTTAGTTCCTAATCAATGAATGGGACTAATCTACTAACAGCTATAAAGGTGCATGTGATACATAGAGGCCAATGGAGAAGATCAATTATAGTCAATTAAAATCACCAAAGATATAATTTACATGAGAATGTATTTGTCTATTATATATGTTACAGGTATGGGACCTGTTATTCAGAATGCTTGGGACCTGGGGTTTCTTGGATAATGGATCATTCTGTAACTTGGACCATTCTGTAATTTGGATCTTCACACCTTAGGTCTACTAAAAAATCATATAAACATTAAACAAACCCAATAGACTGGTTTTGACTCCAATAAGGATTAATTATATCTCAATTGGAATCAAGTAAAAGCTACTGTTTTATTATTACACAGAAAAAGGAAATCAAGAATTTGGATTATTTGGATAAAATAGAGTCTACGGGAGATGGCCTTTCTGGATAATGGGTTTTCAGGATAATGGATCACATACATGTAGAAAATACCAGGATATCTTACCTGCTTTGCACAACCCAAAATCTGCAATTTTGGCATATCCATCACTGTCTAGGACAATATTTGCAGGCTTTAAATCTCTGGAGGGAAAGAAATTACATGATCAGCAAAGTCTTTGGTTTCTGAATAGAATAAGCCCCCATCCTTACTATATAGGCCATATCTAATATTGACCTAGAATTCAGACCCCTCCTTTCCGCACCTGTAAGAGGCCACTTTATTTTGCCTCATAATAAAAATATAATAAAATATAACCCCTGAAAATTAAATTCCCTTTTTAATTCTCTTACCGGTGGACAATGCGATATTCATGTAAAAACTTAATCCCAAGAACGATGCAGGCGGCATAGAATCTGCAAGACAAAACACATATTTCAGTTGCATTTACAAATGTGGAAGATGTATCTATAAGAAGAAAGTGCAGTACTACAAGCCCATGTGAATGTACCAAAGTGACCCAATGATACTTACAAAGTGTCGCTTGGGGGCAGTGCTCCGTTCTTCAACCGGGATTCCAAATTTCCTCCAGCAGCAAACTCCATGGCTATGTATACATGGTTTTCTCTCTGGAAGGAGCAGAATAAGCTCACCAGGAAAGGGTTCCTTGTAATCCTCACCAGCCTTAATATGTCCCTTTCCAGGTAAAGTCTGAAACATAAACCAACCAACAAGTCAGGAGAAAGGAAATGAGTTTCCTTCTAGAACTATTTAATAGCTGATCAGTGTTCTCCAAAAACAAGCAAATAACTAAAAAAATACTATAAAAATGAAGCAATAAAGACCAATTGAAAAGTTACTTAGAATTGGCCATTCAATAACATACTAAAAGTTAACTTAAAGGTGAAGCCCCCTTTAATGTGACAGTTGCCCAATGATATTAGTTTGGAGGAAAAAAATTACAAAATTAATTCCTCAACTGTTTTTATGTTAAATAGACAAGTTGCATTGACACTCATGCAAATATCCCCAGTAATTATAATGCTCACAGGAGTTGTGTGTATGTGGAGCTTACAGGAACGTATAACGTGTATATAAGAGTAGTGTAAAGGATATTAAAGATCATGGAGATGCTTCACTAATATACCAACCTGTTAATCATATGACTTTGCAAAATATTTTTCTTGTCCATCTTTTTGATGGCGACCGTTTTTCCAGACTTTTTATGTACTGCCTTAAAGACCTGAAAAAAAAGAGCAAATTCATGAAATTCCGATAAATATGCAAATAAATAGCCTAATCTTCATTAGGGATGAGCTACTCACTTGTCCAAAGCTTCCACTGCCAAGCCACTCGCAGAACTGGAAATCCTCAATTGGAATAGAGGGAATAGCAGGGGTCGGAGAATCACTGAAAAGAAGAATAGAATGTTGGTCTTTGTAGGATTGAGGATTGGGGTTTCCAATAAAAGGATTAAAGCTAAAGATAGAACTGGGCAGGTAACATTATAACTTACATTGAGTCTGGTGAGAAGTTTTCTGAACATTCACTGTCCGATCTCTCCCCAATCTGAGAGGGACGAGCACAAATTACAGAATTGGGTGGAGCCTGAGCAAGCTAAAGAACAAGAAGATTCTCTATTATTTCAGATCCTTTATGGGAAAAAGGTCAATTCCGGCGAGAAGTAATGCAGTTATTAAGTTCTAGAAACATTATTATCTCATAATTATGACTATTAGTAATGCACCGAATCAAGGATTCAGTTTGGGATTCGGCCAAGATTCTGCCTTTTTCAGCAGGATTTGGACGAATCCAAGTGCCTGACTGAACTGAATCTGAATCAAACAAGGAATTCTCTTTCCTCCTTTTTTACAAAATTTTCATTTATATTTGGTTCGGTATTCGGCCAAATCTTTCACAAAGGATTTGGCCGAATCCTAAAATAGATTTTCTTCAGTGCATCCCTAATCATATTATGTAACAGCAGTTAATGAATTCAGAATTACATCATTTAAAAACAAGATGTCATCAATATGTCAATATTAGTTACTTACGATTTCAAGTTTCTCAATATAATCCTTCTCTGAGCTTTCTGGCTCTCTGTTTGGAGAAACAGAGCCACCGACCAGACTGTTTGCTGGTATGTGATATTCTGCAAAAATGAAATAAAATATTGTAATTACTTTGCTTTGGGTTGTACAGAGTATGGGTTTATTATTGGTACCTGTCACCCCTGGGTTAACTCAAGTTGGATTGAATTAGAACATTGATATACTTTATTTCGTTTTCTATATGTGACAAATTTAGCATCTAATATTATGGGAACAGTGAGGAATCCAACATGGAGGACATACTGTGCGGTACTTGTGTCATGTAGCTGCTCACTATAAGAGAATAAGAGAAACAGACATAAATACTGTACCTGGTCTGTTCATCTTAACTGATCTTCTACTTGTGTCCTGTAAAGATAAAAATCACAATATTTTAGGCACAACAGCGTCTCTCATATTATATGTCTATATATGAGTTTGCATTGTCTGATGGTTACACATTTCTGTTGTACATAAGAGAAAATATACTGAACACTTGCTGACCAATAGAACACGCTGTACTTACATCCGATTCCTGTGGCAGATACTCAGACACACTTTTTATACTAATATCTAAGTATTCTGATAGAGAAACAGAGGTATTTCCACTCGTTTCTTCTGACTCTTGTGATGGATATTCAGTCTGTAATTCATTATCACTCTTCTGTCTTATATGAGACTCCTCTGGCAGATATTCCGTCTCTAATGATAATGAACTTTCACTGCCTGGGGAAGGCGCAAGGAAATGTTTTGCAGATAATAATGGTTTGGGCTCATCTGCGAAAGGACAAAAATAAAATAAGAGACATGTAAATTAGTATATGTATTTATATACAGTAACAGAGATTGGTTATTTATTGTGCAGGAACTAAGTACAAACCAATGACCCATCATATACTATACCTGAAGGTTTCTTGGCTTCTTGTACCATTATTAGTATTACCCCAGGACTTGGCTCAATATCAGTAGGGTTATCTACGTTGCTGGTGATGCCCTGTAAAGATAAATATTGAAAGATCAGATGATTTGCACATAAAAAGAATTACTCTAGAGCTGCTCTAGAGGTGCTAAACTGGCAAGCAAGGGAAACATCTACCTGTCCTGCACGGGTCCATTTGGGTAAACCATTGCCCAACTCAGACCCACTAACCTGCAATCTGACCTGTACCCCACACCCCGCTATACCCCCAAACCAGACCCGTTACCCAACCTGCACCAGCAAGGGTTTACTCACACCCAACATGGGGACTTGCACAATCAGAATTGACATCACTGTGGACAAGGAGTGACATCACTACAAAGGCAAATTAAGCAGGTAAAGAAAGAAAAATAGCTAGATCAGCGAGGATGGGAGGGCTAGACCAGCAGCTGAACCAGATACACAAACAGGGTACCTGCAGACCACAAGCTTGGTTGATGAACCGCAAACCTTCTACCAAAAAATCTGAGTATTTTGCAGGCATTCTGCAGGTACCACCAGATACCCGACCTGTTGCAGGTCTCTACTACCTGCCATAATTAGCTGACAAAGCTGTTTCCCAAAGAAATTGAAATTGCTGTTCCCCAAGAACCAAGTAGGTGGATGTACCAGTCATTCATTCTAAGTAAAATACCAGTAAAATGAGTTAAAAAATTCCCTTCTTCATTCTTTAAATGTTAAAACACTTCAGTGATTCTATGTTTTGTCTGTTTGAGACCCAAATGAATAAGATCTATGAATGATCTTGGTTTCATGTTTGTAAAAACTTTTCTATTGTATCAATAAAAAAATTAATGAAAGGCACTTACAGCAGTAGATTTCAAAACAACCCTAATCACTGCAGCTGAAGGGCACTCAGAATCGTCAGTCGTAGTTTCTGAACTGTCTGTGCCTTCTGCATCTGCAAAAACCAAACACATTTACATGATCAATGCACATGGTACTCTTAGAAATTATTAATATTGGATTCATATTGGAAGGGCAATGGGAGAACATACCTGTAGAGTTATCAGCTTCACTTTCAGATGTGCTTGACACTTCTTCTATCTCTATGACCTCGGTGTGGTCAGATTCTTCTTCAGTGTCCTCAGCAATCTCGTTGAGAATCTCCATGGGTTCTACCTTAGCTTTCTCCATAATTTCTTTTACTTCCACTTGTTTTTTAGCCTCTTCTTCTTCTTCACTTTGTGCTTCTGGAAATCTCAACTGTGGCACTTGGAAAAGACTCACAGGAGTAGGCACGTTGTAGTTCATTGGTTCCTGAATTTAAAATATATATATATATTTTATTTTATCTGAAATATAATTTAATTAAAATATATACATAGAGTCATAAAGATGTAGTGCCAACTTACGGTATTGTCCAAGATCAAAGGATGAATCTGTAAATAAAAGTAAAAAAATGTCAGTAAGAAATCTCTATTAATACTGGTTGTTTATCTAAGAAATAAACCTCTAATAAGGATACTGAACTAGACCCCAAGAACTATTTGCTTTAATAAAAATGTGTAACATTCGCCTCACCTTGTTCTTACGTCGAAATAAGTTCCGTATAGTTTGACACGTTGATCGAATTCTTCTTAACATTTTTTATAGTTTCTGCAGGATAAACAGATTCAGATTTAATTATCTCACATTTTCATTAGAAGAATGTAAACAAGACTATAATTATATGTATAAATATATATCTCATAAACTGCTAATTGTAAGGTAATACCTCTATGTAAAAGTTTAGAAAATTAAAGGAACGTTTCATAGACATAATATATAAATATATCTTAAATATGACAGATGGCCAGTAAATTATTATTAAATGCAGCAAATATCAAAACAATTACTTCTTTTAACTACTCAAAGGTCTTTTTATCTAATTTCGAAATTGTGAAATTTTAACTACATTTTTGTAACGCAAATAAACTTGTAATTTTACAAAACAAGGAAGTTTGCTTATTTATTAAAATTATGAATATAAAAATCTCAATTGAATTAAACCATTAATAAAAACTCAGCGGGTCAACAAACTCTCAAAACTTTTACAAAATCACTAAAAAATTTTCTGGGAGAACTCCTACTGATGCCAAAGCTTAAAATTCTAGTTTTTGGGTGTTTTTCTAGCTTAATAAATTTTAAATATTTGAGTTTTTGAAACCATAATTTGAATTCATGCATATTAGTACCTAACAATTCAAATTACAGTACAAATTATAATTTGAACATAGATAAATCAGCCCCTTGGCTAAGTTCTTACAATTTAAAGTTAAACCCCCCCCAAAAAAAGTCAGTTGGTATCAGCACTAAAAACAGTGATTCTAACTGTTCAGCAGCTAAACACCAACCAATATATATTTATATATAGATTATATATATAGAGAGAGAAAGAGATAAAGAGAGCCAAGTACTTACAAAGTCGATAAAATTGATGAAATTGAAAATAAAAAGTACGTTGATATCAGCACTAACAGTAGCGATGCTCACTGATTAGCAGCTAAACACCAACTGATCAACAATGGCTTGTTACTTATGATATGTCTCTTGGGGCATTATGACATCATAATGGTATCACATGATCCACCTGACAATCTTGGGGCATTATGACATCATAATGGTATCCCATAAACACACACCTGTAGGATGCAGACTGTATTCCCTACATATTATCCCATGAGATGGAAACTACTGATCAATAACATGAATACTGTATAATATATATTTATATATATAGAGAGAGAGAGCCAAGTACTTACAAAGTTGATGAAATTGAAAATAAGAAAAGTCAGTTGGTATCAGCACTAACAGCAGCTAAACACCAACTGACCAACAACAGCCTGGGGGCATTATGACATCACAATGTACACCGGGATCATGTGATCAACTTGTAAGATGAATATCAAATTACATGGGACTACATTTCTATTAGAGGTTGAGAAACACAAAAAAAAAGGAAAGAGTTTTTTTTTTTTGTTTAAACAAAAACGGTTGAACAGATCATGTTATTTGGGGTGCTTGAGACAGGGAGAGGACAGAAAACAACCTTAAAGCTGATTCAGTCAATAGAAACCATTAATCGCATAATAACATTTGTTTCAATGTCCTTTAGTTATTTTTTCATATAATAGATCAAGTTTTATATTCAATAGGCAACAATTATACAGATAAGTCACATTGGGCTCAATAATCACTGGCAGGGGAGGATGCAAAGTCCAAACAACAGCTGCCAGCCACCCTGATAGGATTGCCAGTGGCAGTGCCCCTGGTGCTGAATGCAGTAAAGTCAATCACTTATTTGCTGTGCAAAACAATGGATTCAGCTCAGATGATGGGGTCTATCTGGCTACAGAGAATCTGCAATCACATACCATGCAGCCCAGACTATTGGCCTCAGGGGTGTAACTACAGAGGAAGCAGACCCTGCGGCTGAAAGGGGGCCCCTGGACGTATAGGGGGCCCCACAAGGCCCAAATAATGAGCAATTTTAACAAATATTTGTAAAACAGGACAATCTCTGAATATGTTGGGGGCCTCTAAAATTATTCTGCTGTTGGGCCCAGTAACATCTAGTTACGCCACTGATTGGCCTACTCTTTCCCTCTAACAAGATGGCCATCTCTGTACGTACTCACTGCCAAAATACTCCTCCCCTTCCTGCTCCACTTTTTTACATAAACAAGCTGCTAGTTTGTAGCCACAGGGGCAGCCATTCAAGCTGGAAAAAGGAGAAAAGGCACAGAATACACAGCAGATAACGGATAAGCTTTGTAGTATACAATGAGATTCTGTAGAACTTATCTGTTATCTACTGTGTATCCTTTGCTTGAATGGCTGCCCCCATGGCTACACAGCAGCTTGTTTATATAAATTATAGTAGTACTCTGTTATCTACTGTGTATCCTGTGCTTGAATGGCTGCCCCCATGGCTACACAGCAGCTTGTTTATATAAACTATAGTAGTACTCTGTTATCTACTGTGTATCCTGTGCTTGAATGGCTGCCCCCATGGCTACACAGCAGCTTGTTTATATAAACTATAGTAGTACTTATCTGTTATCTACTGTGTATCCTGTGCTTGAATGGCTGCCCCCATGGATACACACCAGCTTGTTTATATAAACTATAGTAGTACTTATCTGATATCTACTGTGTATCCTGTGCTTGAATGGCTGCCCCCATGACTACACAGCAGCTTGTTTATATAAACTATAGTAGTACTTATCTGTTATCTACTGTGTATCCTGTGCTTGAATGGCTGCCCCCATGGCTACACAGCAGCTTGTTTATATAAACTATAGTAGTACTTATCTGTTATCTACTGTGTATCCTGTGCTTGAATGGCTGCCCCCATGGCTACACAACAGCTTGTTTATATAAACTATAGTAGTACTTATCTGTTATCTACTGTGTATCCTGTAATAGAGTTTCTGAAGCAAACACTCCATTGTCAGGTGCAGGGAAACAGTACATTATATTGTCATTCCTCTAAAGCATTTTTATTTTTTTGTTCCTGTTCCTTTAACTGTTTATTTGCTGGAACATCACACAGACTCTTATGAATGGGCTTTCAGGTGTTACTTTAGGATGGAACACATTCGAATTGTGTCTGTAATTTACCCTCCCATTTAGAATGTAAGCCCTACGGGGTATTACATCCTTTTGTCTCCTTGACACTGAGCACTTATTCTGTAGTGTAATTATATTTAATATTTATGTAAATTGTATTTCTAATGATACACTTATCGTTACTTATTAATGAAGTGACCCCTTGTTTGTTACTACTAATTTTTTGTTTTGCTGTACAGTTCTTTGGCCTCATGGAGCGCTATACAAAAATAATATACATACATACAAATATACATACACTATTCACTAATTAATACATTTACTTCCCTGATGTTATGGGCACAGGTTATGGGCACAGGTAGGGAGTTATTAAAGATATTATTCATTCACAGCAGCCCAGTCCCTCAAAATCGTGCTCCCATTTGGATCCCCTTAAAGTGAGCCATTAAATTCTGACATTAAAAACTGACTTTGAGGAGCTGCTTAATACACTTAATTTTCTCAATAGAAAAAAAACCTGCCACTGATTTTTGGATAAATGTGGCTGTAGACATAAATAAATATATATATATATATATATATATAGATATATAGATATATATATATATATATAGATCCCGATTTTGACAGCCCAAGCCACAGCCCCGGATTGTTACTGAAATGTCACGACTTTCTCTTTGATCTCCTGCACTGAACAGCTTTTCTAAACCTTAACTGGATTTTGGCAGGCAGACCAGAATATGTGGCAGGTGCACTTAGATGCATTTGTAACACTTTAAGATAAGCAATTAAACACTTTAAGATAAGCAGGTCTCTTGGGAGAACTTAAGCTGGCCATAGATGTTGAGATTTTTAAAAGATCCGATCGTCATCGTGAGACCATGATTATCTCGGAACGATCGTCTGAATTGTCCATCAACTAAAAAGACCAATTTGGCAGGAAAAAAAGGGGAGCTGCCTGCTTGGCCCTGCAGACATAGATACATTGCACTGGGACCGACAAAGATTTTTTAACCTAGCCAACCAATTTTCTGACAGATGTTGGCCGATGTTCAATCGTTCGAATCCCACTAACCGCACGATAATTTCAAAGGATTGGTCGGACTTTGCTAAAATTGGTAGCTCGGCAAGAGAAATGTTTGCGTCTATGGGGAGCTTTAGACTCACAGCTTAAGGGCTCTTACACACGGACGTTCCGACCTGCGCTCCCCTGCGTTCCGTTTTTTGGCGTTCAGCCGCAGGGGAGCGCAGCAATAGACGCAAGTAATTATTTGAAATGGGGCTGTACTCACTCAGGCGCGTGTAGGCGCCGAATGCAGGAAAAATGCAGCATGTTGCGTCTGAACCTGCGTTCGGCGTCTACACGCGCCTGAGTGAGAACAGCCCCATTTCAAATAATTACTTGCGTCTATTGCTGCGCTCCCCTGTGGCTGAACGCCAAAAAACGGAACGCAGGGGAGCGCAGGTCGGAACGGCCGTGTGTAAGAGCCCTAAAGGGCAATTCACCTTCATTAGCAAAACTGTAATAACATAAAAATACCACAGAAAAACGTGGTAATTAGGGGGTGTGGCTATAAAATGGGCGTGGTAAAACAAATGTTATCATGCTCTGCGTGCCAAATCTTTTTGGGAGGTATGTAGGCGTCTGTTTAACGCAAATTGCTGATTGGTTGCCATGGGCTACATCTCCAGACATTTATCTCTAATGTTAGTTAACACACACACATACACACAAAAACAGGCCATTGCCTCACTACTAACCCCCTCATGGCTGGCCCCTCCCACCGGACACAACTCGTTGAGTTACTACCACAACATCCCAGGCCAACTCCCCAGGCGAACATGTCAGGTTAGAGACTCAGAACGCATGCGCCACGTGACCGGTGACGCTGCTGATCACCTGAGTCTGATGTCACGCTTGTAGAGAGTGGGTGGGAGGAGAAACTACACTACCCAGAGTGCCCCGCGCGTCCTGTGACAGTGACGCCAACCTCGGCGGCGCAGTTTCCGGGCTGAGGGTCTCGGTCTCCGTGACGCAGCTCGGCTGGTGACTTGCGAGATGGAGGCCGTACCGAGGATGCCCATGATCTGGCTGGATCTGAAGGAGGCCGGAGAGTTTGCCTTCCACCCGGCTGTTAGACAGGTACGGCCCCCGGTTTGTGGGACTGGGCGTAAAAAAAGGTGACTGGCACTGAGTGACAGCTTGTTAGAGACACATTGAGAGACAGTACATGAGGTGAGACAGGAGGGCATTAGAAAGAAAGAGACAGGAGGGCATTAGAGAGAAAGAGACAGGAGGGCATTAGAGAGAAAGAGATGGTGCCAGGATATTATAGAGAGTGATCATCACTGACAGGCTGGGGCTTGTGGCAACTCAGAGACACTGGAGAGTAGAGCTTGTTAGAGACACATTGAGAGACATTACATGAGGAGAGTCCGGAGGGTATTAGAGTGAAAGAGACAGAAGGTCGAGAGAGAGAGACTTGGGTAGGAGGGCATCAGAGTGAAAGATATGGTGCCAGGATATTATAGAGAAAGAGACAGTGCCATGAGGACATTAGAGATAAAGAGACAGTGCCATGAGGGCATCAGAGTGAAAGAGACGGTGCCAGGAGGGCATTAGAGAGAGGGAGAGAATTGGGTAGAAGGGCATTAGAGAGAGTGATATGTAGCTACAGGGATAATAGCAACAGAAAGGCAGTGCCTTGAGGATTTGACATTAAAGGAGAAATAAACCTCTCATATCAGTGTTTAAAGGGGAAGGAAACCTAGTTGGCGCAAAAACCCTCCCCCCCCTCCCGTGTGCGGCCCACCCTCAATCCTCCCCCCTGGCCTACCTGTCCTGCTGGGCAAATGCCCCAAACTTCTTACTTACCCTTCTGCGCAGGTCCAGTCCAGGGAGTTCACAGACGTCATCTTCTTCCACGCGATCTTCTTCCTGCTGTGAACGGCGTTTTGGCGCATGCACAGTAGGATCATTTCACCGGTACGAAACTATTGCGCATGCGCCAAAAGTCACAATGTACTTTTGGCGCATGCGCAGTAGATCGTACAGGCAAAATGCTCCTACTGCGCATGCGCTGGTCAAGGCAGGAAGAAGATTGCGTGGAAGAAGATGTCGTCTGTGAACTCCCTGGACTGGACCTGCGCAGAAGGGTAAGTAACAAGTTAGGGGCATTTGCCCAGCGGGACGGGTAGGCCAGGGGGGGGAGGGAGGGTGGACAACAAACAGGAGGGGGGTGGGGGGTTTGCACAGACTAGGTTTCCTTCCCCTTTAACCTTTCATGCCTCTGCTCAGCTCACTTGCCCTTTCCCCAACTCCATCAAATATCCCTGTTCCCCCTGTACCTGATCTCCAGAAGCAGAGCTGAGCACCATGCACTTTCCCCCAGCCTGTCTCCAGTCACCTCTCACCCAGCACCCACTCGCTGTTGTCAGAAGATCAGCTGTGCCACATACAGTTCATGCCCTCGTGAGCTGAGAACAAGGCACCGCAGGGCATCCTTCATACAACAGAGACACCAGCTCAACTTGACTTCTGCTACATTGTTGCAAGTGTCAGAGAACAGAAAGTGTCAGACAGACAGATTTTACATTTTTTAGTGAATGAATATTTTATACAATGACCTCTGTCTTTGTTTAGCTGACATGTTAATTAACCCAATATCTGTACACCTAATGGTTCTGTATAGTTTGGGATCATCATGCCTTTCACCTGTTGCGTAAATCCAGAGTAAAAGCACATGCGTCCCTCTCAGTATTTATATAACCTGCTGCTAAGGAATAAGGAGCTGTGCTGTAAAGCAAGACTGGGCTGCTGTTTCATTTCTTCAGAGGAAACAGAGACAGACATACGAGTCACATGCCGGCTATATATAATGGGGATTATATTTCTTTCTTGCAGTTTGTTCTGAAGAATTATGGAGAAAACCCAGAGAACTATAATGAAGAGCTTAAGAAACTGGAGCAGTTACGCCAGGTACATATCCACCCTCACCCCTCCGCAGATTTTTCAGAGTAATATATATATATATATATATATATATATATATATATATATATATATATATATATATATATATATATATATATATATAATGTATATATATTAGGCTGATATCAATGTTGGTCCAAAGACCAAATGATGGGATCACAATGCAGGTTATCGGGACAAGGGCGGCATAAACAAGTAGGGATGAACCGAATCCAGGATTCGGCCTTTTTCAGCAGGATTCGAATTCGGATGAATCCTTCTGTCCGGCTGAACGGAATCCTAATTTGCATATGCAAATTAGGGGCAGAGAGGGAAATCGTGTGACTTTTTGTCACAAAACAAGTAAAACCCCTCCCACCCCTAATTTGCATATGCAAACTAGGATTTGATTCAGCCGAATACTTTGTGAAGAATTCAATGGTTCGGCCGAATCCAAAATAGTGGATTCGTTGCATCCCCATATAAACAAGCTCATGTGTCCCTCGCCATGGCGGGATTTTCAAACCTCCCCGATATTGTCTGGCCAACACGGTCTGTCTGCAGCTTTTATTGGTCTGTGTGTGGTCACCTTAAAGGGGACTCGTCACCCAGGCATAAAAAGCTTTATAATACAAGTCCTTTTCAAATTAAACATGAAATACATTTTTTTTTAATTAAAGCATTTATAGCTGTTGTAAACTCATTTAAAAATCTCGGCTGTCAATCAAATATTGTCTGCCCCTCCTCTATGCTTTAGACATAGAGGCGGGGCAACCAATTACTTTCACTTTCCATTCAGCACTTCCTACATGTCACTGCTTTCCCCACATTCCCCCAGTTCTCTTCACCATTTAATTGTGTAGCCAGGACATGGGGATGGACATCAGGTCCCCCATTCTGGTGCACTAACAAGATTCTGAGATGATACAAGACTTGTCTTAATGTCTTCAAAATGGCTCCTGCCTGCTTGTTATAATTATGAATCCCCAGACTTACATAGTTACATAGTTACATAGTTAAATTGGGTTGAAAAAAGACAAAGTCCATCAAGTTCAACCCCTCCAAATGAAAACCCAGCATCCATACATACACCCCTCTACTTTTAATTAAATTCTATATACCCATACTAACTATAGAGCTTAGTATCACAATAGCCTTTGATATTATGTCTGTCCAAAAAATCATCCAAGCCATTCTTAAAGGCATTAACTGAATCAGCCATCACAACATCACCCGGCAGTGCATTCCACAACCTCACTGTCCTGACTGTGAAGAACCCCCTACGTTGCTTCAAATGAAAGTTCTTTTCTTCTAGTCTAAACGGGTGGCCTCTGGTACGGTGATCCACTTTATGGGTAAAAAGGTCCCCTGCCATTTGTCTATAATGTCCTCTAATGTACTTGTAAAGTGTAATCATGTCCCCTCGCAAGCGCCTTTTTTCCAGAGAAAACAACCCCAACCTTGACAGTCTACCCTCATAACTTAAGTCTTCTGTCCCTCTAACCAATTTAGTTGCACGTCTCTGCACTCTCTCCAGCTCATTTATATCCCTCTTAAGGACTGGATTCCAAAACTGCACTGCATACTCCAGATGAGGCCTTACCAGGGACCTATAAAGAGGAATAATTATGTTTTCATCCCTTGAGTTAATGCCCTTTTTTATGCAAGACAGAACTTTATTTGCTTTAGTAGCCACAGAATGACACTGCCCAGAATTAGACAACGTGTTATCTACAAAGACCCCTAGATCCTTCTCATTTAAGGAAACTCCCAATACACTGCCATTTAGTGTATAACTTGCATTTATATTATTTTTGCCAAAGTGCATAACCTTGCATTTATCAACATTGAACCTCATTTTCCAGTTTTCTGCCCAGTTTTCCAGTTTAGACAAATCACTCTGCAAAGTGGCAGCATCCTGCATGGAACCTATAGTTCTGCACAATTTAGTATCATCTGCAAAAATAGAAACAGTACTTTCAATGCCCACCTCCAGGTCATTAATAAACAAGTTGAAAAGCAAGGGACCTAGTACAGAGCCCTGCGGTACTCCACTAACAACATTGGTCCAATTAGAAAATGTTCCATTTACCACCACTCTTTGTAGTCTATCTTTTAGCCAGTTCTCTATCCAAGTACAAATACTATGTTCCAGGCCAACATTCCTTAATTTAACCAGTAACCTTTTGTGTGGCACTGTATCAAATGCTTTAGCAAAATCTAAGTAAATCACATCCACTGCCAGACTGGAGGAAACAAGATTCAAATAATTTATATAATACAATTAAAGTTTATTTTGTTTGACTAACGCAATAAACTAGGATTTGGAATATTTTTTTAGGGTGACAGGTCCCCTTTAATGTGGTTGAAAATAACTTAACTGGAAAAGTGTGAACAGAAATAAAGACTTTTTTCAATTACTTTCCATCTTTTATTTTTTTACTGTTTTTCCAAAATTCTAAGTTTAAAGTTGAATGTTGGTGTCTCTGGTGTTTGATTCTAACAGTTCAGTAATTCAGGTGCAGACTATGAACTGTTACAATTTACAATTCGTTGATACATTGCTCAGCAGCATCTCTGGAGTATTTGTAACTATTGTATCAATTCTAACAGCTGCCTGTAATGAAACTCAGAGATTCTGCTCAGCAGGGACAAATGTATCAACTGAATGTATCAATTTACAGTTTAGAGAGTTGACCCCCCCCCCCCGAGCTGCTTTGGAAAGGTGAAAAATTAAACTTTTTGCGCTAGAGTCCTACATGGGTCCATTTTTTTTTTAAACCCGTTCTTGCAACCTGACCTGCAATAGGCTAACTAACTTTTGTTTATCATTGGCAAGTAGCAAATTCCTTTTAATATATAACTTGCCTTATGGAAACAGTAGTATTTCAGCAGTGACGTTTATTGGATTAACAGAAAATATGCAACATGCATCATAACAAAATTAGACAGGTGCATAAATTTGGGCACCCAACAGAGATATTACACCAATACGCCTCTAGACGCCTCCTATAGCCTTTGATGAGTGTCTGGATTCTGGATGTGGCTATTTTTGACCATTGGTCCATACAAAATCTCTCCAGTTCAGTTAAATTTGATGGCTGCCGAGCATGGACAGTCTGCTTCAAATCATCCCATAGATTTTCCCTGATATTCAAGTCGGGGACTCCAGAATATTGTACTTGTCCCTCTGCATAAATGTCTTTGTAGATTTCCAATTGTATTTAGGGTCATTGTCTTGTTGGAATATCCAACCCCTGCAGCGGAACTTCAACTTTGTGACTGATGCTTGAACATTATCCTGAAGAATTTGTCGATATTGGGTTGAATTCATCCGACCCTCGACTTTAGCAAGGACCCCAGTAGTCCCTGAACTAGCCACACAGCCCCACAGCATGATGGGACCTCCACCAAATGTGACAGTCGGTAGCAGGTGTTTTTCTTGGAATGTGGTGTTCTTCTTCCGCCATACAAAGCGCTTTTTGTTATGACCAAATAACTCAATTTTTGTCTCATCAGTCCAAAGCACTTTGTTCTAAAATGACTGTGTCTAAATGAGCTTTTCCATACAACAAGCGACTGTGTTTGTGTGAGTGCAGAAAGGGCTTCTTTCTCATCCCCCTGCCATACACATGTTCTTTGTGCAAATTGTACTGAATTGTAGAACGATGTACAGATACACCTGCATCTGCAGCAAGATGTTCTTGCAGGTCTTTGGAGATGATCTTTGGGTTGTCTGTAACATTCTCACAATCCTCCGCATATGCCGCTCCTGTATTTTTCTTGTTCTGCCAAACCTGGGTTTTACAGCAACTGTGCCTGTGGCCTTCCATTTCCTGATTACATTCCTTACAGTTGAAACTGACAGTTTAAACCTCTGAGATAGCTTTTTGTAGCCTTCCCCTAAACCATGATACTGAACAATCGTAGTTTTCAGATCTTTTGAGAGTTGCTTTGAGGATCCCATGCTGTCACTCTTCAGAGGAGAGTCACACAGAAGCACAACTTGCAATTGGTCACCTTAAATACATTTTCTCATGATTGGACACACCTGCTTATGAAGTTCAAGGCTTAACTAGCTAATTGGTGTTGCTAGTAATTAGTATTGAGCAGTTACATGCATTCAAATTAGCAAATTTTTGCACAGCCAGTTTTTCACATTTGATTTAATATCATACAACTGAATACTGCTTCACTAAAAATCTTCAGGAAACACCCCAGTACTCCGATGTTCTTGGGAAGTGAAAGACATACCACTGTTATCTTTTTTGTTGAAAGTGGAGTTAATTATTATGCAGGCTGAGAGGGGTTCCCAAATGTTTTCATATGACTGTATTTAATCTGTATCAGTAACTAACACCCACCCATATAGTCTGCTAGAAAAAAAGCAGTTTTATGGTTTTGCATAAAACACATCTATAGCTTGAGGCAGGAAGCCCTACAAAGTGAAAGTAAATGGTACTGATAATTACGCATATAGTTCCTATGCAGAATGTAAGTAAGGGGAAACTTGTATCTAAACACTTTAATGGGGTGATTCACCTTTCAGTTAACTTTTAGTAGGTTATAGAATAGCTAATTCTATTTTTCATATTTTTTATAACTTTTAAATTTATTTTCCTTTTTCTTATGACTCTTTCCAGCTTTCAAATGGCAGTCACTGACCCTGTCTAAAAAGCTAATGCTCTGTAAGGCTGTATTGCTACTTTTTATTACTCATGTTTCTATTCCGACCCTCTCCTATTCATATTCCAGTCTTTTATTTAAATCAATGCATGGTTACTAGGGGAATTTGGACCCTAACAACAAGATGGCTGAAATTGCAAACCGAAGAGCTGCTGAATAAAAAGCGAAATTACTCAAAAACCACAAAAAATAATAAATGAAAACCATTTGCAAATTGTCTCAGAATATCACTCTCCACGTCATACTAAAAGTTTATTCAAAGTTGAGCAACCTCCTTTAATGTTTGCCTTTGCCTATAGTTGAAATGTGAAGGCAGCCATGTGATATTATCTTGGTTTGTGCCCACAGAGTGCAGTTAATGTGCCGCGGGACTTTGAGGGATGCAGCATGTTACGCAAGTACTTTGGTCAGCTCCATTACCTGCAGAGTCGTGTCCCCATGGGATCTGAGCAAGAGGCATCTGTCCCTGTGACATGGTAAGAAGCCTATATTTCATATAGGAAAAGGTGCCACTTATAATATAGCGTGTAGCTTTATCTGCTGGACATTTGTGCAGAGTAAAGGTGGCCATAGACGCAAAGATCCAATCGTACGAATCGAGGATTCGTTTGGTTGATGGGACAGGTTTGATTTTGTCCCGACTGATCCCGCCGGAGCCCATTGCTCATTGTAATCGGATCGTTCGGCCATACGTTCAGATTATCCCCGATATAGCCATGCCTGTTAGTGACATATCGGGGAAAGATCCGCTCGTCGCCAAACGACCGGATCTTTGCGTCTATTGCCACCTTAAGAGTCAAACACATTGTTTAAATTGTGCTTAGTACAGGGAATACCTATGCTGCCATAGTTTTATGGGATTTCTCTGTACAGACTATGAGCAAACTTAGGGACTGTTCCTGCTGAATTGTGCTTAGTACAGGGAATACCTATACTGCCATAGTTTTATGGGATTTCTCTGTACAGACTATGAGCAAACTTAGGGACTGTTCTTGCTGAATTGTGCTTAGTACAGGGGATACCTATGCTGCCATAGTTTTATGTGATCTCTCTGTACAGACTATGAGCAAACTTAGGGACTGTTCTTGCTGAATTGTGCTTAGTACAGGGGAATACCTATGCTGCCATAGTTTTATGGGATTTCTCTGTACAGACTATGAGCAAACTTAGGGGACTGTTCCTGCTGAATTGTGCTTAGTACAGGGAATACCTATGCTGCCATAGTTTTATGGGATCTCTCTGTACAGACTATGAGCAAACTTAGGGGACTGTTCCTGCTGAATTGTGCTTAGTACAGGGGAATACCTATGCTGCCATAGTTTTATGGGATCTCTCTGTACAGACTATGAGCACACTTAGGGGCTGTTCCTGCTGAATTGTGCTTAGTACAAGGAATACCTATGCTGCCATAGTTTTATGGGATCTCTCTGTACAGACTATGAGCAAACTTAGGGGACTGTTCCTGCTGAATTGTGCTTAGTACAGCGGAATACCTATGCTGCCATTAGTGTTGCCACCCGGCCTAGCCGGTAAAACACCACCCAAGGCCGGGGCCGGTATTACAAATTTACCGGCAATGTAGCTGCTGGTAAATTTTTAATACACCTAAAAAAAGCCCGTGGTCTGCCCCCAGCCTGCTCCAAACTTACCTTTTTTCCTGGGCTTCTTGCCAAATGCGCAGCGTTTGGCTCCGCCCCCTTTGATGTCACGACCCAGCCAGCCAATAGCACATCACAACCCGCCCCCTTTAGCATCACAGCCCCACCCTTTTAACCCCTGCCGGTGAAGATTATTTTAAAAGGTGGCAACCCTAGCTGCCATAGTTTTTTAAAAAAACAGTAGTTACTAGTCCTTTACAAATAAATTGATCCAATTACATTAATTATAAACTTAAATGAAAAATCACACCATTATTACCAATAAATTACAAGGTCCCCTAAATGGGTTCTATCCTCAGTAAATTGATGTGCAAGCAGATTTCTCAAATCAGTTAATAAAGGTCAATTAATTTGATTACAACACTGAGAAGGACTGTAAACCATTTTTAAAATGAGTGAACCTTGGTGATATAAAGTGCAGTGCTAAATAAATAGTAATAAATATCTTAGCATGAGTTGATTAGGCTGATGTAATTAATATAACATGACCATTAATTAATAGGATAACATATTAAATCAGTCTGCTTGAATTCATGAAAATAGGAGGAAAATGAAATGGTAGAAGGTGGAGTGCCTAGTATTTCCTATCCCTGGGACACCCCAAAAGTGGACCGGGACTGTGGTCTCACATTTTAAGAGGTGTTATTCTGCTTTTATTAATAGAAATCTATTAGATGATAATTTTTCAACCTTTAGGGTAGGGGCACACTGGGCGATTCAGGGAGATTGTTGCCTGGCGACCAATCTCCCCGAACGCCTTCCCTCTGTCTTGCGTTGGCTAAAATGAAAAACCGCCTGCGCTAAAGCACACGTGGTACTTCGTATTCCAAAGTTTCCTCATGAGGCAACTTCGGGCGACTTTGGAAAACGAAGACAGGTGATTTTTCCGTGGATTTGTGTTTTTTTTAGGTTAGAGTAGCCTTCTACAGCTTAGGGCTTAGTTTAAAATTTGAGACCACAGTCCCAGTTACTCTGCTGTCTCCACCTTTGGGGTGTCCCTTGGATAGAAAATACATTATATTAATTACATCAGCCTAATCAACTCATGCTAAGATATTTATTACTATTTATTTAGCACTGCACTAAATAGTAAGGTTCTGTTAACTAATTCACTCATTTTAAAAATGGTTTAAAGTCCTTCTCAGTGCTGTAATATATTAATTGACCTTTATTAACTGATTTGAGAAATCTGCTTGCACATCAATTTAATGAGGACAGAACCCAGTGAGGGGACCTTGTAATTTATTGGTAATAACGGTTTGATTTTTCATTCAAGTTTATAATTGATGTAATTGGCTCAATTTATTAAATAGTTTTTTAAATTTTTAAGTAGTTTTTAGAGATTTGCTATATAGCTATTTATTGAATCTTAATTTATTGTGGGTTGATAAAGCTGTAACAATAACCTATTTCAGTGACCTGTTTGAGTTAATTGGATTAAGTGGGGTACTTTTTTCTTTCTCTAACATTATTAGCTATTACTGGGCCCCACGGCAAATTATTTTTCAGGCCCCAAAATGTCTAGAGGTTGACCTGTTTTACCAATATTTATTGAAACTGTAAATGAATTAGGACCTCATGGGGCCCCTATACCTCTTGGGGCCCCCCTGCAGCCGCAGGGTCTGCTTCCTCTGTAGTTACACCCCTGCTCAGTAATTATATCCTGCTTGCTGGGAAACAAGACCCCAAGCCATTCAGTTCTATGGGGCACTGACCTAAAAGTAACAGACTGCGTCTCTCTACAGGACAGAAATATTCTCTGGGAAAACAGTGACTCATGAAGACATAAAGTATGAGCAGGCGTGTGTGCTGTACAACCTGGGTAAGGACATTGGCTTGGCACAGAGCATGATCATATAACATAATATATGTGCCCAGAACATTCCCTTTTTGTTTTTAGAAATGTGGGCGGTAGCTGCCATATCACGTAACTAAACATAATTATCAAAAGATGAATATTGCAGCCTTATCAGTCTCACGCTCCCTTTATCTCCCTGGATTTAAACAAGAAGGGCTGCTATTTTTTTTGTAAATGAGGACATTTTTGAAAATGCCTGTGGTCTTGTTTTGTCAGACCTTTTCTGTTTTCTCCATGGGGTGGGGGGGTGCATTTGTGCCTTATTTCTATGTCTCTTCCCTTGCTCTAGGTGCATTACACTCCATGCTGGGAGCTATGGACAAGAGAGTGTCAGAAGAGGTAAGGGAGCCACATTTTCTATGTGCTACATTGGACTTAAGTCACTTAAAGGGAAAGTAAAGTGTAAAATCGAATAAGGCTAGAAATGCTGTGTTTTGTATACTAAACATAAACATGAACTTACTGCACCACAAGCCTAAACAAACAAATGATTTATGCTTTCAAAGTTGGCCACAGAGGGTCACCATCTTGTAACTTATACATCTTTGCAAGACCAAGACTGTGCACATGCTCAGTGTGGTCTGGGCTGCTTAGGGATTGTCATAAATTGTCAAAACAGCACAAGTCAAATAATATCTGCCAGAAGCCGATACAGCAAGACTAAGATTAATAATCAATATACAGGCAGTAAATGAAGGGGGAATTTCACTGCATACAGTCAGGTTTCTTATAAAAACGGTACACATTTTTTAATTAAAGTATATTAGAGATAGGTTTCTTTTTCATTAAAGAAAGTTAAAAGGTACTTTTTTATTTTTATAGAGTAAACGGAACTCATTTTTAAAAAAATTTTGTTCAATTATTTGAATAAAATGGAGTCTATGGGAGACAGCCTTTCTGTAATTCAGAACTTTCTGTATAACAGGGGTTTCGGGATAACAGATCCTATACCTTTACAATATTTGCAGTCATCTCTCCGCTACGGAAAAGGCACCATTCAGCATTTGTGTCTCTTCATTTCTTTCTCCAATTTTATTTCAGGGCATGAAGGTCTCGTGTACTCACTTCCAGTGTGCGGCCGGGGCTTTCACTTACCTGCGGGATCACTTTGCTCACTCTTACAGCGTTGATATGAGCCACCAGATCCTCAACCTCAATATAAACCTCATGTTGGTAAGTGCTGCTGACTCCTTCACTACTCATAGTAACCTACAGCTCCATCTGCCACTCTGATAATCTTGCAGGTAACCAGTTTTGGGACTTTATTGGTCTTGGTACAAGTTCTTTGATTTATTTGTGAGCCTGTTTGGGCTGTATCAGCACTATGGAATAATAATACCCTTTTATAGTTACACAAACCTACTCAGTACCCTACATAGTGCCCCCTCCCTGCTCTCCCCACGCATAGGTAATAGCACCTATAAGTGCCCCTAAGCCTTTGCTCACCAATAAGTGCAGAGTAAGCGCAGTGGAGCTCATGGGCACCATCTTCTGGTTCTTCGGTATTCTTCAGGTCCTGTTCCTTCCCTTCGGCAATTTCCGTCACTTTTGGCACATTCGCAGTTGCTATGAACTGTAAGACTGCTCCAACTGCGCATGCGCCGATACTGCGCTCACTTCCAGAAAAAAATCCAAAGAGCCAGAGGATGGTGCCCATGTGCTCCACTGCAAGTACTCTGCACCTATAGGCATGTAAAGGATTAGGGGCACTTATAAGTGTTATCACCTATATGGAGGGGAGCAGGGAGGGGGGGGGACTATGTAGGGAACTTGGTAGGTGTTTTTATTAGTGGGAGCGGGTTGAGTTTTCCTTTAGGGTCAGGGCACACACTCAGATTCGGTGACATTAGTCGCCCAGCGACAAATCTCTTCTTCGGGCCGACTAATCTCCCCGAACTGCCTGAATGTAAAACGCCGGTGGGATGGCAATCCGTGCAATTCGTTTTCCGAAGTCGCCTGAAGTTGCCTCATGAGGAAACTTCGGGCGACTTCGGATTATGAAGCACTCAGAGTGCCATCCCGCCGGTGATTTACATTCTAGCCAGCGGGAGGCAGATCAGGGAGACTAGTTGGGCCGAAGAAGAGAAGATTTGTCGCTAGGCGACTACTGGCACCTAATCTGAGTGTGTGCCCTGACCCTTAAAGTATTACAGCTCTGTATGTTGTAATTGTGGTGCCCGAGGCAAAGAATAGGTTTCATCGGAGCACTTCCCTCCTGCCTCTGCAGCCTGGCTGAGTTAGAAGGGGCTAAGGGATTGATAAAGCTCTGCTCATGCACACATATCTTGTGATATAAATTAATCAGCTAAATGTCCTTCATTCCCCCAAACCCCACTGCCTGAGCCAGGAGTATGTATCTGCACAGCTAATGATTTCCTGAGCACGACCTGAAGCTGTCGGCACAATTACCGCACCTTTCCCTTATTCCCTGATTCTCCACGCTTCTATATGTGGCTTCCATTCCTGCTTCCAGCTGCTTCATCTCATTTCTGTCTCTCTCTTGCTGAGCCAAGAACATTAAGGTCCTTTCCTGTTAATTGGCTTCTTTGCTGCCAGTCTTTCACCATGTTCCTAAGTGTGCCGCCGCTTGTTTGTAACATAAACCAAATATAAAGTGATGCTACAGAGCCATTTGATTCCTCTGCCATCCATAAATGAGACTGTAATGATTTTATGAGCAATATTCTGTGTGTGTAGGTCTCCCTTGCTCTGTGTCCAGCATGAATGTGCTCATTAGCTCTGTACGATGCTTGATATGATGAGTGTATGGGCTGTGCTATTTGTTTGCTATTTATGCAGACAGTCTTGTACTCTGCCAGCTGTTTGGCATTACTCTCTGTAATCTCAGCACTGTTGGTGCTACAGATTTATCATGTATTTATTTATGTCCTTCCATAGGGTCAGGCCCAGGAATGTCTCTTGGAAAAGTCCATGCTGGATAACCGGAAAAGTTTCCTGGTGGCACGAATCAGTGCCCAGGTGAGTCCTACTGTATGTAATATAATGACAAGTTATATTGAATATATGACTTTGGGCCTCTCCGTTAGCTCATAAGAAGGCCACAGAAATAGTCCAAACTGTAGAAGTATCCAAAACACTAAATATATTTGCTGTTCAGGCCACCCATCCCCTGCACTGAGATTGTTACAATATATAAGCACTGTGCTCTTGGGAAGGCATCACCCTTTTCTGTTGCTCTGTCAGTTCATTTGGTTGGTGAATTGCATTTTTATTCCCCATGATCTTTATGGCAGTTTTTGGGGGTAAATGGAACAGTAGATGTGATGCCAAGCAGATATAAAGTGCCTGCCGCCTCCTTGTGGTTGAGTTTCAACACTCTTTCATCAGGTTGTGGATTACTACAAGGAAGCCTGTCGGGCCCTTGAGAACTCGGAGACGGCATCACTACTGGGCAAGATTCAGAAAGACTGGAAGAAACTGGTGCAGATGAAGATTTACTACTTTGCATCTATAGCTCATGTGAGTTGGGGTGTTTATTGTATTGCTCATTCAGTCAAATATTTCAATCTTTTTATTTGTCAGAGTCACTGTATCAGCCCTTATAAGACAGTGTTGTTTTCCTCCTGGACATACATGTTGTGCTTGTGTTCTTCACTTTTCAACAAACTTTTTCTCAAAAAGTGAAGTTGGAAAGTGGGATTATGGACTGTTAGTACCCCCGGCCACCAGTAAAAGCCAACAGGTAGTTTTCCCATTGTGCTGCAATAGAATAGTACTAATCTGTGCTGCAATACAGTAGTACTAATTTGTGCTGCAATAAAATAGTACTAATCTGTGCTGCAATAGAACAGTATTAATCTGTGCTGCAATAGAACAGTACTAATCGATGCTGCAATAGAAAAGTACTAATCTGTGCTGCAATAGAATAGTACTAATCCGTGCTGCAATAGAATAGTACTAATCTGTGCTGCAATAGAAAAGTACTAATCTGTGCTGCAATAGAACAGTACTAATCTGTGCTGCAATAGAACAGTACTAATCTGTGCTGCAATAGAATAGTACTAATCTGTGCTGCAATAGAAAAGTACTAATCTGTGCTGCAATAGAATAGTACTAATCCGTGCTGCAATAGAATAGTACTAATCTGTGCTGCAATAGAAAAGTACTAATCTGTGCTGCAATAGAACAGTACTAATCTGTGCTGCAATAGAACAGTACTAATCTGTGCTGCAATAGAAAAGTACTAATCTGTGCTGCAATAGAACAGTACTAATCTGTGCTGCAATAAAACAGTACTAATTTGTGCAGCAATAGAATAGTACTAATCTGTGCAGCAATAGAATAGTACTAATCTGTGCAGCAATAGAATAGTGCTACTGTGCTGCAGATCACCCATTGATGCTTGCAACAGAATCACTAGCCCAAAATGGCAAGGTCCTCCTTCCAGTGAGCTGGGTGATATAACACTTTGTGTGACTGATTATATCTCTATCTTATCAGAGTGATTTTCTTGAATAAGGTAATATTGATTGATAGGAGATTAAGAGAACTGAATAGCCATCTTGAGGTGGGTCATATCGGGCAGATCCTACAGGGGGCCCTAGGGTTCAATGATCACATCACAACAAGGAGAAAACAGGTGGTTGGATCAAGGACTACATCAATGAACTGATGCGGTCCTTGATTTTTAAACCCACACGATCGACATCAGCCTGACTTTCCGCCAGAACCCCGTGGGGGCTTTACTTTTTGGGTAGTGATTCCCAGGGTAATTTTGAGAATTGAATTGTTTGGCTATTTTAAAGCTCTATGGGCAGAGAGCTGATGCATTTATAGTGTTAAATACCTGTTAAAAATCTAAAAACAACTGGACTTGCTGAGTAATCAATGAAGACGTTTCACTACTCATCCGAGCAGCTTCTTCAGTTCAACTGACTACATCTGAAGAAACTCACAGAGGTGTTGATTCTGTGTAGTTGTCTGCTACATACAATGCTGTTCTAACATCTGTACCCCGGCGGATTCAGAACACTTCACACATCCATTCATGCAACTCTCACAAGTAACACCTGTATCTAGGAGTTGCATGACACATTGGATAATCCTATCACAACTACACAGAATCAACACCTCTGTGAGTTTCTTCAGATGTCACCTCTTTGAAGAGTTACAATGTGCCATTGTAAATGGATTAGTGGAAGAGTTTATATGCCGAGAACTTCCCACACCAGTCAGTTGAACTGAAGAAGCTGCTCGGATGAGTAGTGAAACGTCTTCATTGATTACTCAGCAAGTCCAGTTGTTTTTAGATTGACCTGTACTAGATATACTATGACCTGGATGAATGAAAATCTTCATAGTCACCTGTTAAAAAGTGTGTTTTAAGGTAACTGCTATTCAGTTTAAGGGGGGGGACATTTTTAAGGGGGTTTCCAACTAGGACTTGATTATGAGAAGCAAATGGCCTGAATAGAGAGCAACACAAATAATAATAATAATAATAAGCTGGTCATGCATGTAGAAATGTTAGCTGCTGGCAGTGGTGGTTTAGCTCCAGCACTCTGTAGTATTGATGTAGGAGTAACGGTACAGCTGGGAGCTGCCTGGCATTGTGTACCCAGAATTTCATTATCTCTGATTACTTCTGTCACTCTTCACAGCTGCACATGGGGAAACAGGCTGAGGAGCAGCAAAAGTATGGAGAACAGGTAAGTCCCCCATCCTTATCTATTACCTTGATTAACTGCCAACCCCCTGAAAGACTGTGTAGCGTAACATTCTTACCATTGACTCTTTTCTTTCTGTTTATACTTAGAAACATTGAAAGCTGTTAAACACAATTATATTGCTTTCCTCTACATTGTGTTACTCATAGGATCATATACCCAGTGTATAGTGCATTGTGTTACTCCACATTCGCTGGTGCGTTAAAAGATGGAGGGGGGCTGTGAGAACTATATATACACTGCAGTTTGTCCATTCGAGGTCCATAGTTCTGACTCTTGAAACATTGTAGCCGAAAACATTCTTGCTACATTTCTTAAGAGTATGAACCAGCCATGCAATGCAGAAAATATTAGCCTGGTATTACAAATAATTTTAAAGGCCCTGAATATATATATATATATATATATATATATATATATATATATATATATATATATATATATATATATATATATATATATATATATATATATATATATATATATATATTTTTTTTTTTTTTTTAAGTTTTTATTTTTATTTAAAAGGTAACATTTACAAAACCAATAGAAAACAGAGGCACTGAGTATATTTAATGCATATTGGAAATATGCTTAGAGTTATATTTTCTTTCATTATGCAAAAAAAACCACATTTTTTTTCTCCTGTGTTTGTGCAAACAGGTTGCCTATTTACAGAGTGCGGTAGATAAACTGAATGAGGCCATCAAGCAGTCTAAGGTGAGCAACTAATTCTGTATCCCACAAACATAGACTCTTGGTTTTGCTTTTGTAAATATTCAGATATGAGGAATAGTAATGATTGCTGCTCACATTAAGGGCAATGGCATATGGTGCAATTCGGGACACTGAGGCAAGAAACAGTTGAGTGGGTTCTGAAGAAGGAACCCTATTCAAAGACTGAAGAAATTGGTCTGATGAGTGGGAAGATTGAAGAATATCTGTTTGACTTTCGTTGCAATCACAATGCGACTGTGCCTCAGTCATGGGAGTCCTTGTTTGACTCGGGAGAAGCCACACAAAGCTGGGCCATTTGCTAAATCCATATAATTGTAGGAAGATAAGCTCAAAAATGGATGTCTTGTATCCTCTGACACATATACACTTGCAGCTTTAAAGGACAAGGACAGTTAAACTAAAGAAGTCTGTAGAAATGTTGTACATGATGTTTTGTGCTTCTTTACCAGCCCAAGGCAATCACAGCCCTTTAGCAGTAAAGATCTGTGTTTCCAAAGATGCCCCAGTAGCTCCCCATCTTCTTTTCTGCTGATTCACTGCACATGCTCTGTGCTGCTGTCACTTACTGAGTTTTGGGACCCACTCACAATATACAGTACACATAGAATAGAAATGTCACAATATAAGGCTGATTAGTAATTAATACACATAATTACTACATGGCAGCACAGAAACCAGTGCAATTAGCATCAGAATATAATAATCAGCAAACCTGTAGCATCAGCTTATATTACAGCCAGGGAAGCTCATTTTCTGCTGGATAATTAGTGACGAGCCCTAAGCTTAGCTTCTCAACAGCCAATCAGAGCCCACTGAGCATGTGAGTGTCACAGACACTTTCCAAGATGGTGACCCCCTGTGACAGGTTTGAAGTCCTGGATCATTGCTGCTATTGACAAGCTCAAACTTTAGCCTCCTGCAATAAATTCACTATATAAAATATGGCATTTTTGGCCACATTCATTATTAGGGTTTAGTTCTCCTTTAAGCCTCAGAATTCTGCCCCCTTTCCCTGAGGATTATTATGGGTATCAAGCAGGGAACAACACTGACAGATGGGGACACAGGCCTGCAGTTCCTTCCATAGTTTGTTCCCAACTTTCTGGGTTCATTTGCCTTAAAAGCGGCATATTCTGTAAAACAACAAAAAAAAAAAAACGTGAGTTATACTTTTAGCTATAGAAGGAACATACTTTAAAATGATGTTTCGGGCTGGTTTATTACAAATTTCTCCATAAATCCTTCTGGTGCTGCCAATCTGTTCCACTTCCCACTGCCTTCTTTCCCACGCTGTGCAGGGGAGTAGGCAGCAAACTGCACTGTAAGATAGGAACCAATCAGCAGATAGCAGGACCTGATAGGGAACTGAAGCCTGTCTTTGCTTGTGTGACTGCAGGGCTGTGATTGACTGCCCCCCCTCCTCCTACTGTGCTTCTGACAGGGACTGTTAGGACACACCTACCCCTCATTTGAAATATGCATAGAAACCTCAGCAGATCTATGGGGCACTTCAATCAAGGGGCCATTTTTACAGTTAAAGGGATACTGTCATGGGAAAACATGTTTTTTTTGGTTTTTTTTTTCCAAAATGCATCAGTTAATAGAGCTGCT
This sequence comes from Xenopus petersii, assembly GCA_038501925.1. Classification (NCBI taxonomy): domain Eukaryota; kingdom Metazoa; phylum Chordata; class Amphibia; order Anura; family Pipidae; genus Xenopus; species Xenopus petersii. The sequence continues at coordinate 162,934,567 of CM076682.1, read as the reverse complement.
CCAGCAGAATTCTGCACTGAAATTTGTTTCTCAAAAGAGCAAACAGATTTTTTTATATTCAATTTTGAAACCTGACATGGGGCTAGACATTTTGTCAATTTCCCAGCTGTGACTTGTGCTCTGATAAACTTCAGTCACTCTTTACTACTGTACTGCAAGTTGGAGTGATATCACCACCTCCCTTACACCCCTCCCCAGCAGCCTAACAACAGAACAATGGGAAGGTAACCAGATAGCAGCTCCCTAACACAAGATAACAGCTGCCTGGTAGATCTAAGAACAACACTCAATAAAAAAGCCAGGTCCCACTGAGACTGATTCAGTTACATTAAGTAGGAGAGATAACCGCCTGCCAGAAAGTAGTTCCATCCTAAAGTGCAGGCACAAGTCACATGACTGGGGCAGCTGGGAAACTGACAATATGTCTAACCCCATGTCAGATTTCAAAAAATTTAAAAAAAAAAAAAAAAAATCTGTTTGCTCTTTTGAGAATTGGATTTTGTTGCAGAATTCTGCTGGAGCAGCACTATTAACTGATGTGTTTTGAAAAAAACATGTTTTCCCATGACAGTATCACTTTAATGATAATTTTTGGCTCATAGCAAAACCTGCACCATATATAATTCATTATTCCCATATATAAATCATTATTGCCATATATTATTCATTATTGCCAAGTCGTCACTTATGCAATATACATTATGTTGCATTGAGGCCACCAGCTGGGATCATTTGATAGAACTAGAGAAATAATGATGTGTTTGTCACTTTAAGCAGCCTTACTGGTGTCTCTCTCCTGCACTAGGGTCAACCATCAACTGTACAAGAAGCCCTGAGGTTTGCCATGGATGTCATAGGGGGAAAGTAAGTGTTCCTGAAGATGAACCATGTGGTGCAGCATATATATATATATGGGCTGTTTAAGTGCATGTCAAATAATACACTAAACACAAATATAGACACAGGTATATACAGGTATGGGCGTGGGACCTGGATAGTGGGGCTTTCTATTATATGGAACTGTTTACTTTACATATCTTCCACTGATGCGCTGTAGACTTTTTCACTGGGCTCAAAGAAGGGGTACGTTTGCACCCCTTAGCACTCCAGGACTTGTACTTGTGAATAGAAGTCCTTCCCTCTCTTGCAGATGAGCACTGAAGGCCGTCACGTGATTGCTATTAGCTGGGGGTATAAATAGGGACTGTGGGTGCAAGTGCTAATAACCTCCAGCCTTGCCTTCATCATCTCCGACATGAGTCACATTGTAATTACCAGCGTCCCTTCTGCTCCCTCTTCAGAATCGCCTATTAAATGTTGCTGATAACTGTAATTGGTTGCTGTAAGTCAGCTGCTTCCCCGTGGCACAAATATCTAATTATCAGAGATTAGTTACAAGTCTTGTGGCCGAGACTAATTGGATAGAGGCACGGGTTGTCACTAAATATACAGGTGCACTTAGCACTGGAAGTGTTCAGATCTTAGACTGGGAACAGGATCTATTTGTCTGCAGCTTCAGCAGAGTCAAGGTCAGAGCTGTGTAACCACAGAAGCTGCTATATTTCCAATCTGACCGGGCATGCCGGCGTCCAATTTGTCGTGCTGACGTCAATTGCGGGCTCGGCTGCCCAGTTCAGGACTGTCCACGGCTCGGTTCTGGCCCACAGCCTGGTGGTTGGGGACCACTGCTATAGAGAGTAATGTTATTTGCAATTGGTCTTCATTTTTTTTTTATTATTTGCGGTTTTCAAGTTATTTAGCTTCTCATTCAGTAGCTTTCCCAGTTTGCAATTTCAGCAATGTGGTTGCTAGGGTCTAAATTGCCCTAGAAACCATGCATTCATTTGAATAACAGACTGTGTGGAATATGAATAGGAGAGGCCTGAATAGAAAGATGAGTAATAAAAAGTAGCAGTAACAATATATTTATAGCCTTACAGAGCATTTCTTTTTTGATGGCGGTCAGTGACCTCCGTTTGAAAGCTGGAAAGCTTCAGAAGAAGAAGGCAAATAATTCAAAAACTATAAAAAAATAAAAAATAAAAATAAACAACAAAGACCAATTGAAAAGTTACTTAGAATTGGCCAAGATACTAAAAGTCAACTTAAGGGTTGGGGCAGACGGGCAGATTCGACTAAAGGTGGCCATAGATGCAAAGATCCGCTCGTTTGGCGATGTTGCCAAACGAGCGGATCTTTCCCCGATATGCCATTAACAGGCGTGGCTAAATCGGGGGTAATCTGATTGTTCAGCCGTATGGCCGAACGATCAGATTACGATGTGCCATGGGCTCTGGCGGGATCGGTCGGGTCAAAATCAAACCTGACCAATCGACCAAACGACCGATCTCCGCCGGACGAAAGATGTCGGCACATGCCACACACAATCCAAAAATCGTACGAATCCTCGATTCGTATGATCGGATCTGTGTGTCTATGGCCACCTTAATCGGCTCTTCTGCGTGGCAACAATCTCCCCGAACTGCCTTCTGTCTGCCTTCCATCTGCTTGAATGATGAATCGCCTACGCTAATACACTCGCGGCTCTTCCATTTCCGAAGTTGCCCAAAGTTTCCTCGTGAGGCAACTTTGGGCGACTTCAGAAATCGAAGCGCCGCAAGTGTATTAGCGCAGGCGATTCTTCATTCAAGCAGACGGAAGGCAGTTTGGGGAGATTGTCGCCACGCAGAAGAGGCGATTAGTCTCCAGGCCACTAAATCTCCCCGAATCTGCTCGTCTGCCCCAACCCTAAAAGTGAAGAACCACTTTAAATACTGCTGCTTGACTGCGTTATTGTCAGTGTTTTTGCATCATGTGGTATTTGTCTCTGTCTCAGCAAATAGAATTGTGTCTCACGTGTCTATTAGAATATTGGGAGATGTGATAATCTGCATGGACAATAAGTTAAATCTTTATATTATTACTGACTAAGGAAAATAATAAGGTATCTCCAACGCATACCATATGCTGTACACTATTCAGTCTAAGGGCAAGTAAATATATGATGGATGCTTCTAATTGCACAAAAAAATTAGCATTTCTGTATCTGATCTCTGTTGTTTAGTTTTAAAACACTAAAACCTGCATAGGCCAATTTCTCTGTCGTCTAAAGGGGGACACAGGGACTCTTGGGGTTTAAGCTCCACCCTCCAGGAGGCAGGACACTATTAATAAAATTAAAATTAAGGGGGCGTGCCCATATAATGGCTTAACCCCACATGCTGTAGCATTCCTTCAGTTTTAAAGTGTCCTGCTTCAAGGAGGATGGATACCAGCTTCAACACAGAAGCATACTATGGGGTGTCACCAGGGCAGGACTGCCTGTTCCTTTGTGTGTACCCCCCCTTCGAGGGATCTGTCACCGGGGTCATATTCTAGCCCTTTAGGCTATAACCGACCTGCACAGAAAAATTCCTGCAACCCGCTGGGGCCAGCAGATGTTCTGACCGGTTGAGACGCCAGCAGTGAGTATGAGTTGTTCTACTCGTGTTCTGGCCTGCTCTCCCCCCCCCCCGGGTAGGGACCCCCCCTTACTCAGCCCAGACCTAGCTGCATTCGAGGTGCCATTAACTGCTCCCTCCGACGCTCTTCCACACAGACGGGCTGGTTACTGAGTGCACGCCCTTCTCCTGCACGCAGTGGAACGCATCGCGCTGATGCATTCCAGGCGCCATTTTGTTTTTTTCGGCGCGCAGCATGCAAGTGGCTTCAGAAGGCGCCAAACTTCTTCCCGCCACTCTACACAGCCACATTAAGCTGACGCTTCCTGATTCTCCTCTCCTGCTAACATTCTGCCAGCAGCACTTCAGGAGACACGGGAGCCTCCCTTGTTTTTGGGGATTAGGCTCTACCTTCAGGCAGCAGTTTTGGGATTGCCTAAAAGCACTCTTTACAAAGCATATCTTCTGACTGCCATTCCTTCAGCAGGTACCTCAACCACTGTTCGTATAGCAGAAGGTAAGTCAGGGGGACTTTTCCCCAGGGCTGGGGGGAGAGCACCAGCAGCACAGGTGACCTATTTTACCTGCAAAAACTGCCAACTAAAAATCCCTGGGGGCCAGGCTGACCCACTCTGCAGATCTTGCTCAAAGGGGCAGGGACCAGCGCCCACCCAGGGGCCCATCCCAACGGTCCCTGAATCTGGGGAACCCGCACAGGATTTGGCTGCAATGGATGGGGTAGCGGGCACTTCCTCTGAACCCCCTGCCCCCCTATGGGCAATTCAACTTTCCCAATCCCTGGCATCCCTGCAGGGCCTTCCTTCCATTGCCACCAATTTGGGAAAAGCCCTAGCCAACCTAGGTCATCACTCCAGTGGAAAGCGGAAACGGCTTCCCAGCTCCAAGGGTGACACCGACACCCATACTCCCTCTGACGTCTCGTCAGCTGGGGAAGACTTTTCTCATTCAGAGGGGGAACTCCCGCCTTCTGATGCTTCCTCAGAAGTAGAGGAGGAAAATGCGGAGGATTCCAGAAGCAAGGAACTCCCTCACGACGTAGAGGGTATTATTAAGGGGGTGCTGGACGTGCTAAAAATCACACAAACACCTGACCAACAGGCTTCGTCTTCCAACCTGTTTAAAAGAAAACACAAATCTGCTGCATGTTTTCCTTCACATGACCAGCTACTTAACATAATACAAGAAGAATGGAATTCTCCGGAGCGAAAGTTCCAAGCTACCCGGAAATTTTCGAAATCGTATCCCTTTCCCAAAGACCTAGTAGAAAAATGGTCACTGCCTCCACCTGTGGACGCACCAGTTTCGAGATTATCCAAATCCACAGCGTTACCAGTCACGGACGCTGCAGCCTTCAAGGATCCCTCAGACAGACGTCTAGAAGGTTTCCTCAGGGCAGTCTACTCATCCGCTGGCTCCACACTTCGTCCAGCTCTTGCCTCGGCCTGGGTGGCGAGAGCCATTCAGGCATGGGCAGAATCCCTCGTTGCAGACATTCAAAATGGCATCCCCAGAACAGACATCCTGTCCTCCGCACAATCCATCACGGAGGCGGCGGCTTACTTGTGCGACGCCTCTCTCGATACAGCACAGATTACTGCCCGCACGTCAGCGCTCTCCGTCGCAGCACGCAGAACACTCTGGCTGAAGAACTGGTCTGCGGATGTCAGTTCCAAGAAGTCCCTTACCTCACTACCCTTTAAGGGACAACGACTTTTTGGTGAGGAGCTCGAAAAGATAATCTCACAGGCCACGGGAGGGAAGAGTACCTTTCTTCCCCAACAAAAGTCAAGGCCCACGACCTCCCCCAGACGTGGTCGGTCCTTCCGTGGCAACACCGGACGTTTCTCCAGACGGCACAGTCCTCCCCAACGTTCTCAGTTTCGCTCTAAACCAAACGACAAGGGACGACCATCATGGAAGACCAACAAATTCCACAACAAGTCCACGGCCGACAAGGCCACTTCAGGATGACAGGTCACCCCCTCCAGGGTCACGGCAACCACTAGGGGGACGATTGCTGAGATTCCGGGAGGTGTGGACACGATACTCGTCAGACGCTTGGGTAACCGAAATCATTTCCGAGGGCTACCACCTGGATTTCGCTTCCCTTCCTCCCAGAAAATTTCTCATGTCAAGAGTCCCTTCAAATCCAGTCAAGGGCCGAGCCTTTTTGGACTGCATTGCCAACATGGAACAGACTGGAGTGATCACTCCGGTTCCCCCGTCAGAAACATTTTGCGGGTTTTACTCCAATCTGTTCCTGGTTCCAAAGAAAGACGGGTCCTTTCGACCAGTATTGGACCTGAAGTTCCTCAACAAACACATACGATCGGTCCGGTTCAAAATGGAGACTCTCCGGTCTGTCATATGGGGCATGGAACCAGGTCAACTACTGATGTCCCTCGACATCAAGGATGCGTATCTCCACGTTCCGATCTGGCCTCCTCACCATCGCTTTCTCAGGTTCGCATTCCGAAATCGCCATTACCAATTTGTGGCACTCCCGTTCGGTCTCTCCTCTGCCCCCAGAGTGTTCACCAAGCTCATGGCAGTGACGGCAGCAACGCTACGTCTCCAAGGCATCTCGATCACTCCTTACCTGGACGACCTTCTCCTGAAGGCTTCCACGCTAGAGAAGAGCGAAGGGACATGCAACAAGCGATTGCGCTACTTCAGAGTTTCGGGTGGACCATCAACTGGACCAAATCCAGCATGACACCCAGTCACCAGATGCTATTCCTGGGTCTCCACTTCGATTTCGGGATCCGACGGCGATGGGAGTGGATGCCATGACACAAGTCTGGGATTTCCACCTAGCTTACGTCTTCCCTCCGTTTCCAATGCTCCCTCGGGTTCTGAAGAAAATCAAGCAATCCTGCACGACGGTCATAGTGATAGCTCCGTATTGGCCCAGGAGGACGTGGTTCACGGACCTTCAGGACATGTCCATAGCTCAACCAGTTCGCTTCCCTCCCAGGAACGATCTTCTCCAGCAGGGTCCCATACTGCACCACAATCCGGGACTGTTCGCTTTGACGGGATGGCTGTTGAGGCGGCCATCTGGAGACGGAAGGGTATAGCGGAAGATGTAATTGCCACTATGCTGAAGTCACGCAAAGCTACCTCGTCTAAAGCCTACCATAGGGTTTGGCGCAGCTACTGGACCTGGTGCGAGGCATCCGGGCTTTCCTTCCATGAATGCGATGTTCCCAGGATCTTATCCTTCCTACAGCGAGGATTTCAACTCGGTCTGAAGCTCAGTTCCTTGAAGGTACAAGTATCTGCTCTCTCTGTCCTTTTCCAGTCTCGTCTAGCCTTAGACGATTCGGTCCGCACCTTTCTACAGGGAGTACAACATATCTTCCTCCTTACCGATCGCCAGTCCCTGAATGGGATCTTAACCTCGTTTTGGAGGCTCTCCTTGATCCCCCCTTCGAACCTCTGGGAGTCGTTTCGGAACAGTGGCTTACATGGAAAACGGCCTTCCTCGTTGCCATTTCATCTGCTCGCAGGGTTTCGGAAATAGGTGCCCTATCTTGTGATCCGTCTCTGCTGGTTTTCCATAAGGACAAGGCAGTCCTCAGGACTGTGCCTTCCTTCCTTCCTGCCTAAGGTCGTGTCATCGTTTCACGTGAACCAGGAGATTGTGGTTCCATCTCTCTGTCCGGAACCCAAGAATGACAAGGAACGGAGATTTCACAGTCTGGATGTGGTCAGGGCACTTCGCTGGTACCTTGACCGTTCAAAGTCATATCGGCGCTCTCAAGCACTTTTTGTCATTCCGTCCGGCCCTCGGAAGGGTCTGTCAGCCTCCAAGACCACTATCGCACGTTGGATCAGAGACACCATCAGGCAAGCCTATCTAGCTAAGGGCAGAACTCCTCCTAACAATGTTCGAGCTCACTCCACGCGATCCTTGGGAGCTTCCTGGGCTTGGCGCAACTCGGCCTCCTTGGACCAGATCTGCAGAGCAGCCACCTGGTCTTCGGTTCATACATTCACTAAATTCTACAGCCTTGACACGTTCTCATCAGCGGGCGCCGTTTTCGGCCGCAAAGTACTACGCTCTGTGGTATGGTAACGTGTCTCTACTTTATGGGATTCGCTCCCACCCTGCTGTCTGGGGCTGCTTTGTTAAGTCCCCAAGAGTCCCTGTGTCCCCCTTTAGACGACAGAGAAAACAGGATTTTTTGATACTCACTGTTAAATCCTTTTCTCTGTAGTCGATAGGGGGACACAGGGCTTCCCCACCCTGAGCGAAATGTTGACCACTTGGTCTTAAGGAAAAGTTTTCCTGATTTACGGTTTTGCAAGTTGAGTGTTAATACGGTTTGTTTTTTCAGCAGTCTCTTTGGTACCAACTGAAGGAATGCTACAGCATGTGGGGTTAAGCCATTATATGGGCACGCCCCCTTAATTTTAATTTTATTAATAGTGTCCTGCCTCCTGGAGGGTGGAGCTTAAACCCCAAGAGTCCCTGTGTCCCCCTATCGACTACAGAGAAAAGGATTTAACGGTGAGTATCAAAAAATCCTGTTATTTACTTGTGTGCATTTTCTTCTTCTAGGTTCAATTCTGCTAAAAAGGACAATGATTTTATTTATCATGAATCAGTACCGGCACTGGACACCCTGCAAGCAGTGAAAGGTTTGTGCTGTTTGTCACTTTCACTGGGGTATCTTGGTTTCAAATGCATTTCTTTCTGCACTGATGTCTCTTCCAGGCAGCAACCATGTATAAAGGGGTGGTACACACACAACTTTTATATACATAACTTGCCCTTTATTTTGCATGCTTTTAGGGGCTCCCTTGGTAAAGGCTCTTCCAGTGAACCCCACCGACCCTGCTGTCACAGGACCAGATATTTTCTCCAAGCTGGTACCAATGGCAGCTCACGAGGCCTCCTCCTTGTACAGGTGAGGATGATCTTCTGTGTAGGGATGGAGTAATTGGAAACACACACAGCATGGCTGCAACAAGGATAAGTAAAGTTGCTTCCTGACATTCACCTTGTGTTTCTCCTCATGTAAAATGTTATGCAGCTGCTTTATGCTGCAAGAGCTTTACAATGATTCTTTGAGAGCACATGCCACAAATAAGGACATTTTCTCCCGTCTCTTTCATAGTGAAGAAAAAGCAAAGCTGCTGAGGGAAGTCATGTCCCAGATAGAAGCCAAGAACGAAATCCTGGAGTAAGTATTCACTAGGGATGAGCACATTTTTTCACTGCGTTTCTCGCGGAAATGACACCCATAGACTTCAATGGGAGAAAAAAAATCTGCACGTCAAAAGAAATTTGCTGCGTGTCAAAAAAAATGTATTGCCCATAGACTTTAATGCATTTTGGCAAATATTCACCAATGGCAAATTTTTGGGGAAGCAAAATGGGAAAAATTTGCCCATCCCTAGTTTTCACTGTTCCATACTTGTGGCATAATTGGTATAGATGGATTCTTGCAGATCCAAAATATCCTTTACATCTAGGGATGCACCGAATCCAGAATTCGGTTCGGGATTCAGCCTTTTTCAGCAGGTTTCGGATTCGGCAGAATCCTTCTGCCTGACCGTACCGAATCCTAATTTGCATACGGAAATTAGGGGAGAGAAATCGCATGACTTTTTGTCACAAAACAAGGAAGTAAATTTTTTCCCCCTTCCCACCCCCTAATTTGCATATGCAAATTAGGGGTTGGTTCGGTATTCAGCCATATTTCTGGTCAGGTGATCTCTTTCTGTTACAGTTAGAGCTGCAGTATTTCTGGTCAGGTGATCTTGTTCAAGGCAAGAGATGTAAAAGCAAAATTAACTTAAATATATACGGTATACCAGTTTGATAAGATTCTTTAATATGCCACTTAATTTGATGTAAACTATCTGTTCCTCAAGGAGGTATAACTTCCCTGCTCTTTGCACCTTGCACTGGATTGAGCACAGTCATATGCTGTCCTCAGTCTAGAACTGTCCAGTTCACTTAAATAATAGTAATAATAATAATGTTACCTTGTTCTGAACTTTCTCTTTAGCCAGTTTACAGATTCTCTCCAGCTGGACCCAGACAAAGTGGATAATCTGGATATGTACAGTCACATCCCGTCTGCCTTAATGGAGAAATGTGCAGCGCTCAGTGTGAGGCCTGATACAGTCAAGAGCTTAGTCCAGTCCATGCAAGGTGAGCCGGATAGTGAATTCAGACGGCAGTGTTACACGCTTTGCATACTCTACTGACACATACACATTTCTTTTTATGAGTAAGGGCCAGTGAACTGGTGAGGGCCCAAAGCTTTTAATATATAGGACTGTAAATAGGGGCACCCCCTTAATCTGACCCACTGGGAAGTAATTATGTTCTTACATTGAATATTTCCAAGAGACATGTCAAAAATAGATCATGTAAAGTGGCTCTTCAGTGGCCAATGATATATATATTAACATGCATGTATGCATGCGCCTGTGCATACCTAACCTGCCCACCCTTTTGTATCTCTGTAGTACTTTCTGGGGTGTACACCGACGTGGAGGCTTCTCTGAACGACATTAAAGAGCTTCTGGATGAGCACGAGATTCAGGAGAAGAAACTGCTTGAAGAGGTGGGGAAGCAGCCACCTCCTACTGTCCCTCTGTCTCCTTCTATTGAGGAAGTGAGCAAAGAATTGGGCAAATACATGGAGGTACATGAGAAGGCCAGTTTTACTAACACCGAGCTGCACAAGGCCATGAACCTGCATATCAGCAACCTGCGGCTTCTCAGTGGGTCTCTGGATCAGCTCCAGCAAGCACTACCTGCCCCCATCCTGACAGAAGGTAATTAGGGCCCTCCTTTAATTTCTGCCATTGTGCTACATTCACAGGGAGCAGTTCATGCATTATGATAACAGACCAGCAAATTCAAAACAGTTGCTCATATTAGTAGGTTTGCTTCTGCCTTTAGGTTTCCATTGGATATATTGCTTCTGCCTTTAGATTGCATCTGCCTTTAGGTTTCCATTAGATAGATTGCTTCTGCCTTTAGGTTTCCATTAGATAGATTGCATCTGCCTTTAGGTTTCCAATCGATAGATTGCTTCTGCCTTTAGGTTTCCGTTAGATTGCTTCTGCCTTTAGGTTTCCATTAGATTGCATCTGCCTTTAGGTTTACATTCGATAGATTGCTTCTGCCTTTAGGTTTCCGTTAAATTGCTATTTATATATATAATTTTTCCCTATTAATAACATTGGGATCAGCCATCATTTTTACTGGCCAGGCCGGTAAAATACCGGCCAGATGGCAACCCTATTTCCGTTCGACAGATTGCTTCTGCCTTTAGGTTTCCGTTCAATAGATTGCTTCTGCCTTTAGGTTTCCGTTCGATAGATTGCTTCTGCCTTTAGGTTTCCGTTCGATAGATTGCTTCTGCCTTTAGGTTTCCGTTCGATAGATTGCTTCTGCCTTTAGGTTTCCATTCGATAGATTGCTTCTGCCTTTAGGTTTCCGTTCGATAGATTGCTTAGGTTTCCGTTCGATAGATTGCTTCTGCCTTTAGGTTTCCGTTCGATAGATTGCTTCTGCCTTTAGATTCCCATTAGATTGCGTGTGCCCTTCAATATGCTTTAGATAGATCACTTCTGCCCGGCAGGTGGTATACATTAGATAGATGGCTTCTGCCCATTGGTATACATTAGATCAGTGATCCCCAACCAGTAGCTTGTGAGCAACATGTTGCTCTCCAACCCCTTGGATGTTGCTCTTGGGGGTCCTCAAAGCAGGTGCTTATTTTTGAATTCCAACCTTGATAGCAAGTTTTAATTGTGTAAAAACGAAGTATAGTGCCAAGTCGAGCCTTCTGTAGGCTGCCAGTCCACATAGGGGCTACCAAATAGCCAATCACAGCCCTTATTTGGCACACCAAGGGACTTTTTATCTTTGTGTTGCTCCCTAACTCTTTTTACATCTAAATGTGGCTTATGGGTTAAAAAGGTTGGGGACCCCTGCATTAGATAGATGGCTTCTGCCTGTTGCCATTAGCTCATTTAAAGCTGCATGTGGCTCTCGGCAGATGACAAGGCCGTGTTGCAGAACCTCAAGAAGATCCTGAATAAGGTGCAGGAGATGAGAGAGCAGCGACATTCATTGGAGCAACAACTCCGAGACACCATCCAAAAGGATGACCTCACCACCTCGTTGGTTACCACAGACCGCTCAGAAATGAAGGTGAGAGAGTCTGTAGTAATTGTGCCTGATCTAAATTGGTTGAGACCAGTCTCATATATATTTGGCCTCATTTAAGGTCATAAAAAAAGGGAAAGAGCAATGTTATTTGAACTTAGCCCCTTTCAGATTTGCTTGTTGCACACAACTGTTTGTTCTCATTGAATGGAGCATGTAGGGCTGCATACAAGCCAGTTGGTAGGTGGGCAAGAAAATAGAGATACAGCATGTCTCCTGGAACATCCCTGGCTTGCTTGTAATTCACTAATGTTCAAGCTGGGAATTAAAGGCACTTGTGTGAGCTATGCTCTGGTCTTTGCTCCACATTTTTATCCAGCACATGCCTCACATATATTGTGAGGTGAAGGGTACAGAAAGGAGGTCAAAAAGAGAGTCAAGGAAAGGTCAGTTAAAAAGAATGTGGTATCACCCTGCAGTGGTTCAGGCAAAGGAAAGAAAGGTTCTGTATAAGAATCTGAGGGCCCATCAAATATGGAAATAGGAATAGTGTAGGAGCAAGGGAAGAAAAGGAAAGGAGGGAAAGATAGTGAGGAAAAGTGGGAGTTCATTGATGAGGAGGATCTCCCGGTGGATGGGGAGTCGTTGGGTGGCATGGGGAAACCACAGTATAAAAGACATGCAGAACACAATCCTGGAAGAATAGCTAAAATGTTAAGATTATGGATTTTTGAATTTGTATTTATAATTCTATAATTTGATTTGTTTATGAAATTTTGAATTTGATTTGTTTATTGTTAAGCTTCATATTTTTTTAATAAAAATCCCTATCTGACACCATATAGACTTCATCTTATAAATCCAAACATACCAGATATCTGCCCTAAATGTTTCACTCTCCAGCAAATTTTATGCATTTAGTTTGGCACTGCCCTGGTATCAAGAAGTTCAGGAGAATCGGTCTTACACTTACACATTATCCCCCTAAACCCCGAAACTCTACTACGGAACCAAGTGGAAGAAACAGCCCTTAAACCTTCTGAACAAACCCTCCTTAACTCATTGCCATGTAGTGTTAATCCAACCATCCCCCCAAAAAGAGACATTGGATACAAATGGTTAATAATACTGTCCCTCTCTACCAACTGTTGTACTGGCAGAGAGGGTGTCCAAATAAATTTGACAAGATATGGTCACCCTGGATATCAGAGCATCTCCCGGCTCTAGAATCTCAACCAGCGGAACCCCAGTGAATCACAAACCCCCCCCCCCCTCTATTCCCCTCAGACAGCCAAGGAAAAACATAAGTAAAAAAGGGTATTAAAGTATTTTATTTTTTTATTTGGTTTAAAAGTTAGCATCTGAATTGTCCTGACATTAGTGACCTGATGCAAAGGCTTACAGAACGGAATGGAAACCTCTAGATTGCGTAATATGTGCCTTGAACTTGCAACTCCATGTTGTAGCTCCCACCCTTCCCAGCTATAGTCAGGTGATCCCACTGGTGTCTAATAAAAGGGCAGCCAAGTTTGGGGGTTTTACTTTGAAAGCAGCAAGTAAGTTGCAGGTAAAACCTTGTCCCTTTGTAAAATGTATAATGAAGCAATAGAATTCTTAATGAATCAGATGAAAATTGAGAATAGGACTGGCCAGATATGGGATGACTGTGACGTAGTTGTTCAGCTTAAATATATTGCAATATATGGACAAACAATCCCTGTGTTGTTTAAAGGGTAAGGCATTTTTCAGTAGCAGTAGCACAAAATGTCTCTGTCTTAAATATATTGATAATGGGTTGAGTGCAGAGGACTCTTGTATTTGACTATATATATATTTCGTGGTCACAGCCTCATTGCACCCCCGCCTAATGGTTTTAATTAGTGGTGAGCACAACTTTCCCTTGTTTGAACTTGTTACACCATAAATGCAATGTCAAATTGAGAACTGAACTGATGCAGTTAAAGTTTCTTTATTTTAATTAGTTGGTATCTAATGAAACAAAGAAAATGATAATAAAGATAAATTTAAAAAAAAAAAAATCAGCTTCTGGCACAGAGTGATCTTTGTGCAAAAATCCGGCGTAAGTCCTGACTGATCTACCTCTCATCTGCTGCAGAAACTCTTTGCTGAGCATTTAAAGAAATATGACCAGCTGAAAGTCTATATTGAGCAGAACCTGTCTGCCCAGGAGAACATCTTGAAGGCCCTGACTGAAGCCAACGTCAAGTATGCGCCAGTAAGGAAGATCATCAGTGAGGCTGAGCAGAAGTAAGTCACCCAGTGATAGTTCTGTGGCTTTTAGGGTTTTTAGCTTGTGGTCATGGCATACCAGTACTGTATGTTATCATGCTATGTGTGATATATAGTTAGATTTTTATTATAGGGATAGTTCATTTGATTCACATTTAGTACGCTGTAGACAGCAGCATAATTAGAATCTTTTAAATTTGTCTACATTCACCTGTATCAAGATGAATGCGTGCCCGCACCTATATTGTCAGACTGATCTCTTAATTGACAGGTGGAACCACACCGAGCAGACGCTGATCTCCTCCTACGAAGCATATGAAGACCTGATAAAAAAGTCCCAAGAAGGGAAGGATTTTTACGCAGACCTGGAAAACAAAGTGGCCAAACTCGTGGAGAAATCGAGAGCGGCCTTTGATGCTGCCCAAGCCAACAGACAGCAGGTGCTGGATCGGTAAGGCTGGACTGTTTCAGCGAAATTCTCTCAAGCAAATGGAATGTGTCTGTATTATTTTCCCACTAAGGAAAGTTGGAATATTCTAACAGTCTGGTGGGAGTATTTCCCCATTAGGTTAGATAGACATTCAAGCAGTGCATGACTGAAGCAGTTCCACCAACTGATCGTGTTTGTATTGATTATATGTATACTTGCAAAATAAGCAGTTCATTTCAGTAGACTTCAGATCTGTCGGAAGAAGGAGCAGATTTACTACCATCTAATCTGCTTCTATTACACTTGACACACCAGTTCTCAGGTGTATTGTGGGAATTAGTGATGTGTGGGTTAACAAAAAGTCAACCTGTACCCGCCTGATCCTTACCCGCACCTGACCCAAAACCTAACAGCACCTCTATTTATAGACCCACACCCGACTCAAAACCTACCAGCACCTCTATTTATAGACCCGCACCAGACCCAAAGTCTACCAGCACCTCTATTTATAGACCCGCACCCGACCTAAAACCTACCAGCACCTCTATTTATAGACCCGCACCTGAACCAAAACCTACCAGCACCTCTATTTATAGACCTGCACCAGACCCAAAGTCTACCAGTACCTCTATTTATAGACCCGCACCCGACCTAAAACCTACCAGCACCTCTATTTATAGACCCGCACCTGAACCAAAACCTACCAGCACCTCTATTTATAGACCCGCACCAGACCCAAAGTCTACCAGTACCTCTATTTATAGACCCGCACCCGACCTAAAACCTACCAGCACCTCTATTTATAGACCCGCACCTGAACCAAAACCTACCAGCACCTCTATTTATAGACCCGCACCAGACCCAAAGTCTACCAGTATATCTATTTATAGACCTGCACCAGACCCAAAGTCTACCAGTACCTCTATTTATAGACCCGCACCCGACCTAAAACCTACCAGCACTTCTATTTATAGACCCGCACCTGAACCAAAACCTACCAGCACCTCTATTTATAGACCCGCACCTGAACCAAAACCTACCAGCACCTCTATTTATAGACCCGCACCAGACCCAAAGTCTACCAGCACCTCTATTTATAGACCTGCACCCACCTGCAAACATTGTGCAGAAGATCTAGTGGGAATATTAAGTGTTTTTTCTTCTTCAGGGAAATAAAGAAAAGACCTCCACCACGACCGACTGCTCCTAAGCCCGCTCTGCAGAAGAAAACCTCAGATGTTGACCTTGACAGCCTTCCCCTGTCTGACCTTCCCAACCTGCAGCACTCGCTCTTCTATTCTGATCTACCCGAGGAGCTGAAGAGTCTGCCCCCAGAGGCCCTTCTTGCCCAACTGGACAGGTTGTCTGCAGATACACTTAATGCATTTCCTTTGGACCCAGCATATGGTGGAGCAAAGCCTCCTGGAGTGAATGCCTATAGAACCAGTAGGACTGCCAGTGCTCCTGTGGCTGATCCACATGCAGTGCCTTTCAACCACAACCCCCACTTTAATCCCATGCCAGGACACGCGCCACAGTATGGAGGAGTTGGGTTCCCAGCTAACGTTTTCCCTCCTGTTATGTACAACGGTAACCCTCAGCTGAGCTCTGGATCAGCTGTACCCCCACAGTTCAAACGGTCCGCTCCTCCCCAGGCAAATGCTCCCCCCCAAGCACCAGTGTCATTGTCATCCCCACAGAATCCGTATACTATGGGCAGAGTCCATGTACAGCCTAACCCAGAAACTGTTCCCATACCCCATGGTTATGCCCCTGATGCCATGCCACAGCCAAGAAGCTCCCCACAGCATGTGCCCATGCCAGCTACAACAGCTGTCGCCGCTCCGTATAAATCTAACACTGGCGTGGGTTTTGGATTTGGGCAGCAAGTCTCATCCTCAGGAGTTTTACCCAGTGCAGTAAACTATTCAGTGGCAGGTTATGCTCCTCAAGGTAGCCCTCAGCTCCACAGTACAGCCCCTGTAAGTGGCTTGCAACCACAAAGTGCACTGGGCATCCGTCCAGCAACCACCACTGTGGACAGTATTCAAAGTCCTATTTCAAGCTACACAACTCCTAGGCTGCCGGGGCCAAACCAAGCACCTCAGCACAACCAAACTATAACTCCAACTCTGCCACCTATTCACCCTCAGAGTGTTTATATGGCTCCTCCTGTACATCCAGGAATGGGTCAGCCTGCTCCATATGCCTGTCCTCAATATGCTCAGCCACCTCGACCCATTATAACACAAGCCCAGCCTCCACAAATGTTTCATGCCCTGGGACAGACGCAGCACAGACTAGATTCAGCAAGGCCTCCATCTATACCTAATCAACAGCAGTATGCCCCTCCTCCACAGCCTCAATTTGCTGCTCAAATGAGACCACCTCTTCAGCACCCACATCCTCCTATTTATCAGCCTCAAGGACAGCCTACTGTTGTGCCTCAGGTACCAGCTCAGCAGCATTTTCATCAGAGCCAGTTTCCAGTGCAACAAGGGATCCTTCCCCTTCACCCTGGTGCTCAACCCCATGTCCCACCACAACTAGGGCCTCAATGTTTCCCTGTTGCTCCTCATGACAAGCTGCCTCTGCAGGTCCTTCCACCACATTCTGCTGGTTTGAACTTTCCTGGAACAGTTTCCAGACCTGCAGCCCCAACAGTACAAGCCATCCCTCCTCATATGGGTCAGGCAGCACCTCAAATCCACCCTCATCCTGCTGCAGTAAGCATGCATTCAACACCTCCTGGCCTCATTGCACCAATGACATCAACTGTACCCTTTGTTCCTCCAGCAAGACCCACTGTTCCTCCTCCAAATAGCTTAGCCAATCAGATGCCTGCTTTAAACCAAATGCCTATGGGTGGATCTCAAACTACTCCTGTCATCCCCCACCACACACAACGTCCCAGTAGCCCAGCCATGAGCAACTTACCAGGAGTAGTAATTGTTCCGGGAGCTGCAGCTATCCCATCTCCAGCACCCTCTCCTCAGCCTTCTTTAGTTATGCAGTCTCAACCAAGCCTTCCCACTTCTGGGCCAGCCACTACTGCTATTCCGCAAAGACCACCTCCTTCACTAACACCAGGATCTACACCCTTAAACCAAGGGTCTGGTGATGTTGTTTTCCAGAGGCAAAGCTCCTCAACAGATGACCTTTTGTCTTCAAGTCCTGAAAGCCAACATGGTGGTTCCAAGACCTCAGTTGGTCAGCCATTGTTGCAGCCCACCAAAGCAGATTTAAAGGAAGGGCAGAAACCGAAGGCAATTCAGCTGATTGAAAACGACCCATACGAGAAGCCAGAACATGTGATGAGGCTGCTGTCTGAGCTTGACCGCTTCCGAGTTGTTGTTGAAGCTTTAGATAAACCTGTGCCTGGTGCATCAACCCAACTGGATTCCATGTGGAAGGAATTTCAGGATGCTCAAGAGAAGGAGGCTAGACAGCAATCTATTGCAATTGCACGCTGCTACACCATGAAAAACCGCCATCAGGACATCATGCCTTATGATAAGAACCGCATTATTCTGCAGTCAGGGAAGGATGATTACATAAATGCCAGTAAAATTGAAGATCTGTCTTCCTACTGCCCAACCATTATTGCCACCCAGGCTCCACTAGTAGGCACTGCTTCAGATTTCTGGCTGATGATCCATGAGCAGAAGGTCTCCTTGATCGTTATGTTGGTGTCTGAGCAGGAGATTTTGAAGGTAAGTGGCTGCAGCTTGGACATTAATCCCAAATAATGCAATATTCTTACATTATGTCATGTAACCTTGAGGCTTTCTTTTCAGCAAAAGGTTCTGCGGTACTTTCCTTTGGAACGAGGCCAACCCATGGTGCACGGGCATATAACCCTGACACTCACCAGCCAAAAAGTCACAGACATACATGTGGAGAGGGTGCTGTCCCTGCAATACAAGGACCAGAGCCTCAAGCGCTCCATCATTCATCTGCAGTTCACTTCATGGCCTGAACTGTATGTATTTATCAGAGTGCAGTGGGGACATGGGATGAGCTTGTAGCAGGATGAGCAGAGAGGAAGGGGATGGGCCATAATCATAGATTTAGTTACTACAGGTGTGATGCACCTTAACATTTCAGTCCCTTGTGCATTTTAATTTCTTTCTAGGGGTCTCCCAGACAGTAAAAACAACTTGCTGAGATTCATACAGGAGGTGCACAGCCACTATCTGCACCAGCGCCCTCTACATACACCCATAGTTGTTCACTGCAGGTGAGTGCCTTTCTGTACTGGACTTTTACATGATCCCAGAGGAGAGACTGTAGCATCTCTACAGCATGTGGTAATGTGAGAGACATGATTCCACCCCAGCTCTAGCATCTGTCCTCTGCTTTTTGGGTATATGCCCTATACCCCATGTTTGGTATTTTTCATCAATTGTATTTTCTCCATCCCTCTCTTCCTATTTGGATATATGTTCTCTTAAGCCAGGCTCTTCTTCTTTGAAGGAGTGTTTCACCTTTAAGTTAACCTTTAGTGTGTTATACAATGATCAATTCGAAGCAACTTTTCAATTGGTCTTCATTATTTAATTTTTCTAGTTTTTTTTTTAATTATTTACCATCTTATTCTGAGTCTTTCCAGCTTTCAAATGACCCCATCGAGAAAAAAAAACAAATGCTCTGTAAGGCTACAAAATGTTATTGCTACTCTTTATTACTCATCTTTACATTCAGGACCTCCTCTATTAATATAGTCAAATTCTTATTCAAATCAACACATGGTTACTAGGGTCATTTGGATTTGCAAACTGAAGAGCTGCTGAATAAAAAGCTAACTCAAAAACCACAAATAATAAAAAATCAAAACTAATTGCAAATTAACATTTAATTCAAAGGAGAACAGTCCCTCGTGTATATTTATATATTGTCTATCTCCCCCCCCCCCCCCGATCCCTTTTTCTTTGGATATATTCCTCCAAGTTTGAATCATAGAATTTTCCTTCAAGGCCACCTCTTCCTATATGGATAATTTCCTTCAAGCTTGCCTCTTCCATCAACATATTTTGGACATCGTTGTTTTGCTTTCTTCTTGAAGTCTTGTTAACAGATTTCTTGTAACCCACAAGCCGTTGACCATACCTCTGTATATTGCTTGGATATTTTATACCTCAATATTTATTTTTAACCTTGGTGAACGTTCTGTCTATAGTTCTGGTGTGGGAAGGACGGGAGCTTTTTGTCTCATGTACGCAGCAATGCAAGAGGTGGAAGCCGGCAATGGAATCCCAGATCTAGCAGAACTTGTGAAGAAGATGAGGCAGCAGAGGAAATACATGCTGCAGGAGAAGGTACGAGGGCACAATAGGGATGAAGAATGTGAATAAAAAACATAAGGTTGTGCAATAGTCACAATCATTACTATCACTGTTTTATTTCCCTACTTGCACTACTTTGTGCCCAGGGTGCCTGGCTTAGGTGCATTACTCTGTGTGTGTGTCATTTACTGCAGATTATGTTGTACTTTCTCTGTTCCAGATACACCTGAAGTTCTGCTATGAAGCTGTGCTAAAGCATGCCGAGCAGGTCCTGCAAAGACATGGAGTCTGCACCCCGTCCTCCAGCAAGCCTCAGCACAGCACCCCACTAAAGGTGACACCGCAGCTCTTTGCCATATTATAAAGGCTTGTCTAAATGTTATTCATTGTGCATGGATGTGAACAGTGGCCATATAACAAACACTGAGTTCATTAATGTTTCTTAGCCGTATGCACAGGAGACCTTTCTATTAGAGCTAAATCCTTCCATTGGAAGTCCTAACCCATAACCATCTCAGCCTGTAGAGACTGAGCTAAACTAGTGTGTGAAAATGTGTTTTCCCTTTTGCCGTGAATGATCCAAACTGACAGTACTTTTTGTATGTAACCATGGTGATAAGAGTGACAAGGTTGCAGTCTGCACAATTTCACGTTACGGTGTTGCTGATTTTGTGTTGCAGCTGTACACTGTGCAGGACCCGCAGGACATTGTACTGGGAGGAGACATGCCTATCAGCTCCATTCAGGCTACTATCGCAAAGCTGAGCATCAAACCCTGCCCTGGTGGCACAGAGAATACAAGTTCTTATCAGCTGCAGCCGTCTATAGATTCCTGGGGAAATGAGCCAACAACTAGTAACGTGCTGCAGCCTGAAGTTCCCTCAGTTACTCCTCAGCCTGACGTTACCCCCGTGGCAGTTAGTAAGGAGTATCCTCCATCACAGGCTCTGCCTCCCACTGCTTCTAATGGTAATTCTGTCTTCTTAACGGAAAGTGCAACAGAAGTGTCCAACCATCTCCCCTTGGTCACGGGCGAGGTGATGCCCAAAGCAGAGCAGTCCCCCGCTATTCCCTCCACATCAGCCTCATCCTCTTCGCTCAACCTGCTGGCCTCCCTGACCCCTGAAGCCTTTAACCTGGACAGCTCCCAGAAAGGGAAACAAAAGATGAGCAAGCAAAACTTTTTACAGACGCAAAATGGAGGAGGTTTGGCACGAGGAAGCACTGCTGCCGACGACCCACTGAGCATGCTCGACCCTCTCTGGACACTTAAATAAATCCCAATGGGAAGAGGGTTCGGCCGTGGCTTTGCCTTACATGAAAATAGGGGCTGTTACCATTCATGTGGGGTTCTCTCCTTCCCCTTCATGTTTGTTGCATTCCATCAAAACGCTTGTCCTTGGCTCAGGCCGACCAACCGGTTAGTTGAAGCTTTGGGTATATTGCACTTATCACTTAGAAGCCAACACTAACACCCATGCCCATAAGTGAATGGGTCAAACGTCCCTAGAACAGTTTTCTGGTCACCCTATAGACTTAATATCTGACTGCCCATTGGGCAAAATCAGCTGCAGTTTCTCCATGGAAAGAATGTTCTACATGTGCAAGGTGGGGCCCTGCTCTAATGTAACACAAATTATGATTTTCCCATTGTTATTACTGTGGGGGGGGGGTCACTGCAGGAGCCAGGAAACAACACTAACTATTCAGTCTTAGCTAAAATGTAGCACTTGTGTGTCCTTGTACAGTCCTTGTGCTCTGCCCTCACTGGCCTGGGGCTTGTACGTTTTGGGGTGTCTTGTGGGCTGAATGAGAGTGATGATGTGTGACCCTTCCAGGGACCAGTGGTTTGGATATGTTGCTTTTTAAGTGTACCTTTATACCATTCACATTTCAGATTGGGGCTACATTCAGCATGGCTGCTGGGAGAGGGAAGGGGGGTGCTGCACCTTTACACCATTCATATTCAGGGGCACCCTAGACTGTAAGCCTAGAACCATGGGAACACACAGGAATCCGTCCAATCAAATAGGGAGAGGATTTCAACTAGACTGTATCAACAAAAAGCAAAATCTAATGTCTAGGAATGCTGTGTTGTACCAGCCTGGGGGTTCAGCAAAATCTGAGTTTAGGGGTTGTGGGAAAAAGCCAAACCATTAGCAGAAAGTGAGATTACAGCTGTCCTAGAAGCTGGTGCTACAGGGCTGGTTAATAATCCATTCTGATGCAGACTGCACTGCTTTCTCTCTGGATTACATATCGGCTTTCAATTGGAATTTTTATTTTGCATATAAACTGTATATTGTGAGCCAGTCCCTAAACTCAGGGACAGCAGCCCAAAACCTGTACTGTGAATCAGCAGAAATCAGCAAAGAAGATGGGGAGCTACTAGGGGCATCTTGAGAGGTGCAGATCTTTCCTGCTAAAGGGTTGTGGGGGCTTTGGGCTGGTACAGACGCCTAAAATGAAAGATGCAGCATTTCTAGCCTTAGTTTTAGTTCCCCTTTAAGTTGTCTCTTTAAGTCCACTTAATCAGACAACTGTAAAATCCGAATAGTGGATTAAGGAGGGGGTATGTACACAAAATGCTAACAGAAATGTTTGTTATTCCTACCAAATGCCTTGTATCTTGCCTGGAGTTCTTGTGCTTCTTTGGAGAGCTGGATCAACAGAAAAAGTCCCTTCTTTTCTTTTTTCTGCATGAGGAGCGCCCTCTACTGGCCGGGACAAGATGCATGTGAACCATTGTGACTTCTCAGTACTGTGACATTAACAGTTGCTGTGAAATTCCCATTATCCCACCTACAGCTTACCGGTTATCAAGGCTGATGGGAGTTGTAGTTCAGCCATGTTGGGATGTGTCACACCAAATAAAAGGGACCAATCAAGGACAAAGCTACTGGAATTGGCTATATGCTCATTGCAGATGGTCTCGTCACTAAGCCTTTAAATTCAGTGGGGCCGTTTCACTATAGTGTATAGCTTGGGAGGAAGCTTAATATTGTTTTTAATTCTTTTATTAAATAAATGATTGTTTCGTCTTAAGGCTGTGGCTTCCTGGTTTTAATTTGCCTTACTCCCGACTTATAAACGCACTGAATATGGGGGCTGTTCGCTGCCCCGTCCTCTCCAAAGGGGAGAGCATTTCATATGACGCAGACAGTGATATTCTGAGACAATATGCCTTTCGTTTAAATTTTATATATATATTTTGTTTTTTCAGTTATTTAGCTTTCTGTTCATCAGTTCTACAGTTTAGTGTTTCCGGAGGTATCTGGTTGCCAGGGTCTTGTTTACCCTATCAACCAGGCAGTAATATGAATGAGAGACTGGAATATGAATAGGAGAGGGACTGAATAGAAGGATAAACAATACAAAGCAACAAAAATGATTGTATTGTATGATTGTATTCTCGCAGAGCGTTTTTTGCCTGTGATCCTCATCTGAAAAGAGGCAGCAGAGTAAGGCAAATAACTAAGAAATAAATAAAGAAGACCAATGGCATAGTTGCTTAGAATTGGCCATTCTATAACATACTAAAAGTCAACTTAGAGGGGTGGTTCACCTTTAAGTTAAATTTTAGTATGTTATAGAATGGCCAATTCTAAGCAACTTGCCAACTGGGTCTTCTTTATTTGTTTTTTATTGTTTTTGAATCATTTACCTTCTTCTGATGCTTTCCAGCTTTAAAATGGGAGTCACTGACCCCTTCCAAAAACAAATACAGACTTTTTGTTATTGCTACTTTTTATTACTCATCCTACTATTCAGGCCTCTCATATTCATATTCCAGTCTCTTATTTAAATCAGTGCATGGTTGCTAGGGTGATTTGGACCCTAGCAACGAGAATCCTGACATTGCAAACTGGAGAGCTGCTGAATTAAAAGCTAAATAAGTCAAAAACCACAAATGATAAAAAATGAAAATCAATTGCAAATTGTCTCAGAATATCCCTCTCTACATCATACTGACAGTTAACTCAAAGGTGAACAACCCCTTTAAAGGTGCACCTCCTCTTTAATATCTACTGAGCAGAGAGAGAGGCTACTCGCGGACATTGCTGCCTGTGCTCTCAATGGAGCAGTAAGTCCTCTGTACTGATGCTGCTCTGAGAATATCTTCTGCTCAGTAGTTTAACCCCCTCCCAATATGTGGTACAGTCCTTATCCCCCCCACCACTCTCAGATGGTTCAGCTTAAAGTGGTACAAGTCGCTACAACTCTCAGAAGAGACCATTAACAAGCTGGGGGGTTGAGTGCAGCCAGGTCACGCCCCCTATATGTACAGAAAGAACAAGTAACAGTAATACATATTCCCTCGCCCACCCCCTCCTAAAACCAGGGGCCCCTGAGATGTTAGTAACCAAAGGCAAGTTCTGTCCCCGCCCACTCAAGTCTGTCACACGGACACGCGCTCATGATTGTGTTTCGCCGCCGGCTATTAGAGGCACTCGGTAACTGACCCTACAGTTTCCATATCCCCCCTTTTCCGCGCCCGTGGTACATCCCAGCAGACTCCCTGTCAGCCAGTCACACAGGCGGTAACATCCCCTCAGTCTCATCCTGTCACAGTTGCAGTTCCTCCCTCCGCCCATCAGAGGTCGCTGTCCGCCAGCCACTGCCTCTCTCTGGTCCGGTCCCTCCCAGCAGCAGCAGCCGTGCGCGCTCAGTGACAGGAGGGAGAGTTGAAGGGTCGGAGGTTGAGCGCTGGAAGCCGGCGGAGCTCATTTCCCTTCCCACTGACGCTACTCACACCGAGGGGACAGGTGGACACAAAGCCCGGCAGTGTCACAGGAGAGAGCTGCTCGCCCGGAGCTGAGGCTTCTTCCCGAGCCCAGGTGAGGCCGCCGGCAGGTGTAAGGGGGCGGGAGGGTGGAAAGTGCGACACAGGCAGCGCCCAGGTCTCTGCTTTTCCGGTGAGAGACCGGGGTTCCGCCTGCTGCCGGGAGTGGGGTGTTAGCGAGCGCGTGGGATGATGCAATACGTGCGGTGTGACGTCACTGCCCCGGACTTCTCTACGCGCTGATTGCCGTAAGTGGAGGTCGCTTTGATCATCATTGTTTTGTCGTGTGTTCAGCTGAGGGGGGGGGGGGTGTAAGGCATGTGGCCTCACTGTATGTAGTGTCTTGTATGGACACCATTGTACATCTACCTCTGACTGTCAGGATGTTGGTAACATATTGTATGCTGCCTGTGTATGTGTGGAATATACTAAGTGGGCTCAGAGGGGGGTGTTATGTCATTTAATGGCAAGTGAAGTGTTCATGTGATGCAACTGGTGATGCAACTGGTGTTGATGTGAATCGCTGCCAGAATGTACATGGCACAGGGTATATGGACTGTGAGTCTTGTGCTGTTTATACTGTGCCAGACATTCTCTCTGCTCTACTCTGGGGTTTGTGTAATATGCTACAAAGTCTCCTGTTGTACCACGTGGTCTGATTGTGTAACACAGTGATCGGCATCTGATTGGTGCAATATTCAGGCAAGTAGGTGGGTACAGTGGGCTCTGTGCTTTAATCCCCATTATTTGCCCTGGTTTATGTTGCTTGTGTGACCAGCCATTACTGTGTGCATTGCATGTGCTGGGACTGTAATCTTCATGCAGATTTGCCTGGCAGGGATGATTTATCTAATAGGGTTATATCATCTCTTGCATCATCCCTGGACTTGAGTTGTGCCAAGTGACTGAGCCAATGTCACTGTAAGGATCACATGGTGCCGTAGCCTTGTTTTATACTCACTATTTCATTGCCCTTTATTATATCTGCACCTGGCCATGTGCCCTCTGCTGCTTCTTTCACTTTACCCCGTAACCTGCGCTTGCCCCCCCTGTAACCTGCGCTTGCCCCCCCGTAACCTGCGCTTGCCCCCCGTAACCTGGGCTTGCCCCCCCGTAACCTGGGCTTGCCCCCCCCGTAACCTGGGCTTGCCCCCCCCGTAACCTGGGCTTGCCCCCCCCCGTAACCTGGGCCTGCCCCCGTAACCTGGGCCTGCCCCCCGTAACCTGGGCCTGCCCCCGTAACCTGGGCCTGCCCCCCGTAACCTGGGCCTGCCCCCCGTAACCTGGGCCTGCCCCCCCGTAACCTGGGCCTGCCCCCCGTAACCTGGGCCTGCCCCCGTAACCTGGGCCTGCCCCCCCTGTAACCTGGGCCTGCCCCCCCCGTAACCTGGGCTTGCCCCCCCCGTAACCTGGGCTTGCCCCCCCCGTAACCTGTGCTTGCCCCCCCCGTAACCTGTGCTTGCCCCCCCGTAACCTGTGCTTGCCCCCCGTAACCTGTGCTTGCCCCCCCCGTAACCTGTGCTTGCCCCCCCCCGTAACCTGGGCTTGCCCCCCCCCGTAACCTGGGCTTGCCCCCCCCCGTAACCTGGGCTTGCCCCCCCCGTAACCTGGGCTTGCCCCCCCGTAACCTGGGCTTGCCCCCCCGTAACCTGGGCTTGCCCCCCCGTAACCTGGGCTTGCCCCCCCCCGTAACCTGGGCTTGCCCCCCCCCGTAACCTGGGCTTGCCCCCCCCCGTAACCTGGGCTTGCCCCCCCCCGTAACCTGGGCTTGCCCCCCCCCGTAACCTGGGCTTGCCCCCCCCCGTAACCTGGGCTTGGCCCCCCCCCCCGTAACCTGGGCTTGCCCCCCCCCCGTAGCCTGGGCTTATCTTTGGTACTGTTTAATTCTTGTTTATTTAAATAAATAAATAATAAATAAATATCTATAATGTTCAGACAGTGCTGCTCAGACTGAGTCCCTGTTTCCAGCAATTTAGACTTACTTTCTTACTTACTGAGGGGGATCCTCTAGTCCAAGCTGGAGGGGTGCCAGCCCTGTTGGATGAGTTCTCGCTGTTGGAAAACACTGCCATTAGATCTTTTGGCATATGCTATTTTTGTTTGTCAAGTTCAGCCCAGAACAGCTGGGGGTTTAGAACAGGAGTTTCCTCTCTTTGCTCCTAATTGTATTAGATCTCAGAGAATTGAACATGTTTCATGAAAATCCATCTTGCCATTCATTAGAGCAGTGAAAACATTGTGCCTGCTTGACTTTACTAGTCTGGTACCACTCTGTGCTGTGCAAATATATAAATATCCAATAAACCTTTCTAGTTCAATAGCACCTAGCAAAAGGGCTATGGGATCTCTATGTACAGACTATGAGCAAACTTAGGGGACTGTTCCTGCTGAATTGTGCTTAGTACAGGGATAAAATATCTATGCTGTCATAGTTTTATGGGATCTCTCTGTACAGAATATGAGCAAACGTAGGGGACTGTTCCTGCTGAATTGTGCTTAGTACAGGGAATACCTATGCTGCCATAGTTTTATGGGATCTCTCTGTACAGACTATGAGCAAACTAAGGGGACTGTTCCTGCTGAATTGTGCTTAGTACAGGGAATACCTATGCTGCCATAGTTTTATGGGATCTCTCTGTACAGACTATGAGAAAACTTAGGGACTGTTCCTGCTGAATTGTGCTTAGTACAGGGAATACCTATGCTGCCATAGTTTTATGGGATCTCTCTGTACAGACTATGAGAAAACTTAGGGACTGTTCCTGCTGAATTGTGCTTAGTACAGGGGAATACCTATGCTGCCATAGTTTTATGACTGTGAACAGAGACATAGGGACTTTTCCATTGTTTTTTTCTGTTGCCATATCTTAATGTTCACATTAAATACCAGAAACATTGGGCTCTGCTCGCTTTTCCCTTTGTATAATAATCAGCTGGGCCAGTGAGTCATACAACAGTATGTAATATACAGCATGGGGTGAGTGAGTGATGCTGACTGATAACATTAATGTTAATTAATTCTTCATTATCAGACACTTCCTGTTTCCTCACCCAGTGCCAATCAGGGGGCTGAATGTTCTATGTGGCCTCCTGTGTGGGGGTTTTTTTACAACGGGATCTACCATGTAACCCTGTAGGGAGGGGGTCAGTGCTCATATTACTGCTCCTCACTGTTTCTTTATGTATTATTGCTTAAAGGAATCACCAGGCCCTGCTACCTACATTTCATTTTCTACCTGTGAGTCATAACCATGGTTGCTGCTGAACTACAACACCCAATGTGCTTTAATTAGAGCCTGAATGTTGATGAAAGTGTTTATTTGTACTCCGTAACTCTATAATTACTTTTCTTCATTCAGTGGTACATGCCATAGTGTATTCAACTGTAAGAAAGGAACAAACTCCTTTTCTAATAAAGGCATGATAATATGAGTGCAAGCCTTTGGTTCGGTTTCATCACCCTACTTAGGCTTTACCGTAATAAATCTGCTCATTTTTTGGACTCAAGGGACTGTAAACCCTTCCTTGTTCAACATGAGTGCGATGAATTGGGTTTATGCTGAACATATGTTGTACCTATTGTAAATTAACTGTTAGTATGATGTAGAGTGATATTCTGAGACAATTTGCAAATGGTTTTCTTTTTCTATTATTTGTTGTTTTTGAGTTATGTAGCTTTTTATTCAGTTTGCAATATCAGCAATCTGGTTGCTAAGGTCCAAACTACCCTAGTAACCATGAATTTAATTAAATAAAAGACTAGGATATGAATAGGAGAGGGCCTGAATAGAACGACAAGTTATCAAAAGTAGCAATGACCATAAATTTGTTTTAGTTAAGTTGTTTTGAGCTATTTCAGCTGAAATAAAGATTGTTTTCAAATACATTCTATTATCTATTTGTGACAGTTTTTTTTAATATTGAATTTAAAGTTTCATGTTTCACCTTATATAAAAAGCATCTCTGGGAGGGGGAAGGGTCACTGACCTTGTAAATTGTTCTAAACTAATACAATTAGTTGATCCATTTCTTATTTTTGTCCTTGCTGAGCAGAATTCCTGTAAGGGGTTGTTCACCTTTGAGTTAACTTTTAGTTTGAAGTAGAGAATGATATTCTATGACAATTTGCAATTGGTTTTCATTTTTTTTATTTCTGGTTTTAGAGTTATTTAGCTTTTTATTAAGCAGCTCTCCAGATTGTAATGTTAGCAATCTTGTTGCTAAGGTCCATATTCCCCTAGCAACCATGCATTGATTTGAATAAGAGACTGGAATATGAATAGGAGAGGCCTGAATAGAAAGATGAGTAATAAAAAGTAGCAATAACAATACATTTGTAGCCTTACAGAGCATTTGTTTTTAGTTGGGGTCAGTGACCCCCATTTGAAAGCTGGAAAGAGGCAGAAGAAGAAGTCAAATAATTAAGAAATTATAAAAAAAAATAATAATGAAGACCAGTTAAAAAGTTGCTTAGAATTGGCCATTTTATAACACTAAAAAGTTAACTGAAACGTGAACCATCCCTTTTAAGGCAGCTGTTAAAATTGATACAATAGTTAGCAAAATATTCTAAAGAGAAATGTATCAACTAATGTAGCAAATTGTTCAGAATTTGCACCTGAATCACTGAGCTGCCAGACTGAAAGAGACAGAGACAGTCAGGGACATTCAATTTTAAAGGGGTGGTTCACCTTCAAACTAACTTTTAGTAGAACGTAGAGCGTGATATTCGGAGGCAATTTGCAATTGGATTTCATTTTTTATTATTTGTGCCTTTTGAGTTATTTAGCTGTTTATTCAGCAGCTCTCCAGTTTGTAATTTCAACAATTTGGTTGCTAAGGTCCATGTTATCCTAGCAACCATGCACTGATATTAACAAGAGACTGGATATGAATAGGAGAGGCCTTAATAGAAAGATGAGTAATATAAAGTAATAATAATAATTAATGTGTAGCCTTACACAGAATTTGTTTTTAGATGGGGTCAGTGACCCCCATTTGAAAGCTGAAAAGAGTCAGAAGAAAAAGGCAAATAATTCTAAAACTACAAAAAATGAAGCTCAATTGAAAAGTTGCTTAGCATTGGCCATCCTATAACATACAAAAAGTGAACCATCCCTTTAAACTTAAAGGAAAACTATACCCCCAAAATGAATACTTAAGCAATAGTTTATATCATAATAAGTGGCATATTAAAAGAATCTTACCAAACTGGTCTATATATTTAACTAAATATTGCTCTTTTTACATCTTGCCTTGAACCACCATTTTGTGATGGTCTGTGTGCTGCCTCAGAGATCACCTGACCAGAAATACTACAACTTCTAACTGTAACAGGAAGAGATCACCTGACCAGAAATGGTGCAGCTCTAACTGTAACAGGAAGAGATCACCTGACCAGAAATGGTGCAGCTCTAACTGTAACAGGAAGAGATCACCTGACCAGAAATAGTGCAGCTCTAACTGTAACAGGAAGAGATCACCTGACCAGAAATAGTGCAGCTCTAACTGTAACAGGAAGAGATCACCTGACCAGAAATAGTGCAGCTCTAACTGTAACAGGAAGAGATCACCTGGCCAGAAATACTGCAGCTTTAACTGTAACAGGAAGAGATCACCTGACCAGAAATACTGCAGCTCTAACTGTAACAGGAAGAGATCACCTGACCAGAAATACTGCAGCTCTAACTGTAACAGGAAGAGATCACCTGACCAGAAATACTGCAGCTCTGACTGTAACAGGAAGAAATCACCTGACCAGAAATACTGCAGCTCTAACTGTAACAGGAAGAGATCACCTGACCAGAAATACTGCAGCTCTGACTGTAACAGGAAGAAATCACCTGACCAGAAATACTGCAGCTCTAACTGTAACAGGAAGAGATCACCTGACCAGAAATACTGCAGCTCTAACTGTAACAGGAAGAGATCACCTGACCAGAAATACTGCAGCTCTGACTGTAACAGGAAGAAATCACCTGACCAGAAATACTGCAGCTCTAACTGTAACAGGAAGTCTTGAAGCCAGAACTCTGTGTGTTAATTGGCTCATGTGACCTAACAAGTATGGTTTGTTAGTATGTTTGTGTGCACAGTGAATTATACGATCCCAGGTAGTGCCCCTTATTTTTTAAAATGGCAATTTTCTACTTATGATTATCAATGGCACATACTACTAATAAAGTGTATGATTATGAAAATTATTTGTTTACATGAATCAGGATTTTACATATGAGCTGTGTTATGCAATATCTTTTTATAGAGACCTACATTGTTTGGAGGGTATAGTTTTGCTTTAAATTTTGGAAAAACACTTAAGAAATAAAAGAAGGAAGCAATTGAAAAAAAAAGTGTATGGTGAACAATCTGAAAGCAGTTGAACTGAA
Source organism: Xenopus petersii (assembly GCA_038501925.1). Classification (NCBI taxonomy): domain Eukaryota; kingdom Metazoa; phylum Chordata; class Amphibia; order Anura; family Pipidae; genus Xenopus; species Xenopus petersii. The sequence goes on along the minus strand of CM076682.1, from coordinate 162,903,829 downwards.
AAAAGTGTTTGGAAGGTGAACAACCCCTTTTACAGGTGTTCTTCAGCAGCAGCACCAGGAGACCTATTACCATAGTGCAAATGTAGAGACATGGACTCTACCTGTAGATGTGGGACCTGGGTATCACATGCAGCTTTAGACTGGGACACTGGGGAAAAAACCCAATGGGCCCCCGGCCTTTATGGGCTTCAACAACCCAGGCCACTTCCTCGCAAGGAACGTAGCCTCTTCCTCAACTTGACCCGTTAGTGGCAAATTAAAGAAGAGGTAAGCGGCACATACACGGAGGGTGGCTAGCTTGGCCTTTAGTTGCAGTCCTGGTGGAATCCGGATTGCCCAGTACGACCCGTGGAAAATGATAGACTGAGAGATATTTGGTGTGTGTATAATTACGTTCTTATATCGGCTTATAACTGCTAGAATGCCTTTTTCCCAGAGATATTGTAAATCAGGAAGAAATGCACATTGTAGACTGGGCCCATGAACTTGTGCAGAGAGGCATTTGATGTCTCTGAGTTGCACCTCTAATGTACCTCTGGGCTGACACTTTGGGGACCTGCAATAAATGAGCAAGGGGTTTCCCTGCTAGAAGCAACCCATGCTGTGCCGGTGATTTTCTTGCTTTTCACGTGTATCTTGAGGTTGCCAAACGCCTCTTTCACTGAGCACCTGGGATTCGTTTGATTGGGAAGGCCAGGGTGTGCTAGGATAATTTTCTTTTCTGACTCGCTGACACTTTGGGGCTCATTTACTTAGCTCGAGTGAAGGAATAGAAGAAAAAAAAACTTCGGATTTCGAATGGTCGAATTTGGCTACTTCGACAATCGAACTAAAAATCGTTCAACCATTCGAAGTACTGTCTCTTTAAAAAATACTTCGACCCCCTACTTCGGCAAGTAAAACCTACCGAGGCCAATGTTAGCCTATGCGGAAGGTCCCCATAGGCTTCCTAACAATTTTCTGATCGAAGGAAAAGTCGAAGGATTTACCGCAATTCCTACGATCGAAGGAAAATCCTTCGATCGATGGATTAAAATCCTTCAAATCGTTTGATTTGAAGGATTTAATCGTTCGATTGAACAATTTTTCCTTCGATCGTAGGAATTGCGGTAAATCCTTCGACTTCGATATTCGAAGTCGAAGGATTTACATTCGGCAGTCGAACATCGAGGGTTAATTAACCCTCGATATTCGTCCCTATGTAAATTTGCCCCCAAGTGTTGCTGCTGGATACTGGTACCCTCAGTAAGTTCTTCTCCCTGCATTGCCTCTAGGCCTGTCGCATGCTTTCAGAGAGCAGCATTTGTAATTGTCTGGTTCCATAATAAACTGGAATCTGCCCCATCACCCCTTTGGGTCCCTGTTCTTAGAATGCCCCAATGTTTTGAGAGAATGGCATGAATGCTAAATGATGTTACTGAAAACCCGAGCTGACAGTTCTTGTGTTTACTGTGCTCAGACCTTGGCCGGTCAAGGTTGTAATGATGTAACGCACACAGTGTGTTTCCATTGTCACAACAACAGTCCTGCTGTCCGGGGAGGCAAGTAATGTAAGTTGATAGCCCAATGGAGAATTAAGGCTCAGGTACTAATGCTGTCTGCTGCTTCTGTACATGCCCGCTGGTGGGAGTATGCCAAGCTAAACAAGGTAATATAAACCCTAATGGGAAACATACAGAATGCATAAGTGTCTCTTACTCTGTAAGTGCTTGCGGATAATGATTGCAGCTCATTAAAGCTAGGTGCCTTGTAAGCGTGCTTGGGCTCACTGGTCAGTGGTTGCCCTCTGCAGCGGGTTATTAGCATCCCAAATACTGTCCAGTGCAAAATGCCACATGTTCATGCCTATATGTGATAGAGAAGATTAGAACAAGCACCATTGTATTTCTGAATAAAAAAGCCTTTATTGGTACAAGGGCATTACACCACAGTGTGGCACGTTTGCTTGTGAGGAAGGTTCTAAAGACTAAGCCGACTTAAAGGGATTCTGTCATAATTTTTATGGTGTCGTTTTTATTTACAAATGACACTGTTTACACTGCAAATAATTCACTCTACCATATAAAATGTCATTCCTGAACCAGCAAGTGTATTTAGTTGTTATATTGGTGTGTAGGTGCATCTCAGCTCATTTTGCCTGGTCATGTGCTTTCAGAAAGAGCCAGCACTTTAAGATGGAACTGCTTTCTGGCAGCCTGTTGTTTCTCCTACTCAATGTAACTGAATGTGTCTCAGTGGGACCTGGATTTTACTATTGAGTGTTGATCTACCAGGCAGCTGTTATCTTGTGTTAGGGAGCTGCTATCTGGTTACCTCCCTGTTGTTAGGCTGCTGGTGGGAAAGGGAGGGGGTGATATCACTACAACTTGCAGTACAGCAGTAAAAAGTGACTGACGTTTATCAGAGCACAAGTCACATGACTGGGGGCAGCTAGAAAACTGACAATATGTCTAGCCCCATGTCAGATTTCAACATTAAATATAAAAAAAATCTGTTTGCTCTTTTGAGTAATGGATTCCAGAGCAGAATTCTGCTGGAGCAGCACTATTAACTGATGTGTTTTGGAAAAAAAAATTCCTATGACCATGGCAAGCAAGGCTATTGGCTCGGCCGGTACAGCCGGCATGTGCCAGAATAGGGAGCACACAAGGCTTGCTGTGTTTGTGTTGCAAGGAGGAGTTCATGTTACACTGACATTAAACCACCATGGACTTTTCTGGGCACATATTACATAATCACAAACATAACTGGGTTGATTTAGTTTGAATTCTTTGCTGTAGCTTTTTTATTCAGCACTTTTTACTACCCCAAATTAATTGGCTATATACATTTATGTATCCTCTGAATATCTAGACATTGACAATACTGCCTATGAGGGTTGAGGTTCTTAAGCTTGGCCACAGTCATGATATCAACATGCTAAGCTACTTGCTGTGAATGCACATTGCTTATGATCCATTATATACAGTGCTGATCCATTGCAATTGGTAGATCACAATATATGTTTAAGGCACCCCTTGTTCTACTTCCCACTAAACTAAATTTTAAGGTGAACTACTTCTTTATTTTCTAGGAAATGAAATGGTAAATAGGCTGTGCTGATTGTAAGGGTATTGAGTGCTCTTAGGTGGGTAGAACATTAAAACCATGGTAGAGCCATGCAGGGATGATTGGCTTAAGACTATATACCGATCCATTAAAATTGGATGCTTTGGTGGAAAGAGCAGTGATTTATTGCAATGGTGTTCTTGGGTAGAGAAGGAGTAGTGATCCATTACAATGGGATGCTTGGGATGAAGAGCAATGATCCATTAACATGTGGTGCTTGCGCAGAGAAGGAGCAGTGATACATTGAAATGGGGTGCTTTGGGTGGAGAAGTAGTAATCCATTACAATGGGGTGCTTGGGCAGAGAAGGAGTAGTAAACCATTACAATGGGGTGGAGTAGGAGCAGTGATTCATTACAATTGGGTGGAGAAGGAGTAGTGATCCATTACAATGGGATGCTTGGGATGAAGAGCAATGATCCATTAACATGTGGTGCTTGCGCAGAGAAGGAGCAGTGATACATTGAAATGGGGTGCTTTGGGTGGAGAAGTAGTAATCCATTACAATGGGGTGCTTGGGCAGAGAAGGAGTAGTAAACCATTACAATGGGGTGGAGTAGGAGCAGTGATTCATTACAATTGGGTGGAGAAGGAGTAGTGATCCATTACAATGGGGTGCTTGGGATGGAGGAGTAGTGATCCATTACAATGGGGTGCTTGGGATGGAGGAGTAGTGATCCATTACAATGGGGTACTTGGGCAGAGAAGGAGTAGTGATCCATTACAATGGGGTACTTGGGCAGAGAAGGAGTAGTGATCCATTACAATGGGGTACTTGGGCAGAGATGGAGTAGTGATCCATTACAATGGGCTACTTGGGCAGAGAAGGAGTAGTGTTCCATTACAATGGGCTACTTGGGCAGAGAAGGAGTAGTGGTCCATTACAATGGAGTGCTTGGGCAGAGAAGGAGTAGGGATACAATGGGCTACTTGGACAGAGAAGGAGTAGTGGTCCATTACAATGGAGTGCTTGGGCAGAGAAGGAGTAGTGATACAATGGGGTGCTTGGGCAGATGAGGAGCAGTGATCCATTATAATGGGGTGCTAGAGAAGGAGCAGTAATACAATGGGGTACTTGGGCAGATAAGGAGTAGTGATCCATTACAATTGGGTGTTGGGGAGAGAAGCAGTACAGTAACCTGTAAGGCTCAGTGCCAGGCGTTGGTTACATATATTACATGTGCTACATATACATAAAGGCTGGGTACAATGGGCAGTCTGTTACGTTCTCATTTAGAAACCCAAGAGCCACAGCAGTGAGTAAAATGCCGAGCTTTGGCACATTCTCTCAGTACAGTAGTAGTCGTCAATAGAGGGGAAATAATTCAGCCTGAGCCGGGGACTGAATATTTAATCACACTGAATGAAGCTTTGTTTCCTTCCTTACTGATCCGATAAAGCCAAAGCATTTGGGATAATCCCCATTTAATTTTAGTTTTTTTCTTTTACATATCTTTTTTTTTTTTTTTTTTTTTTTTACGAAAGCAATGAAAGAATCTGCTTGTGGAACACATACTGTACATTTACTCATTCGGCCCCAACTGCTACACAAATGGCTCTGCCTTGTGACTTTTCGAGCTCAGATGCCAATTGTGCTCCTCCAGCCTCAGTGAAGTGTAACATCCCAGCCCCCCGAATCCTCCTGCTCTGGCTATGCCATTAATGGGGCCACTTAGCACCGACCTGCGAGTACTGAATAATGAATGGGGGAAACCAGACCCACTACCTTTGCACCATATGGCCGCTTCAGGCTTCAGCGCTGCCTATAACATAACCCAGTAACATAAGTACATTGATACTGTATAACTGCAAACTGCTCCACTATATATCTGCCGGCCCCTGTATTGCTGAGTTCTACAGCAGCGCCAAGTCTTCCCATAGTATTGGACTATTTTGTGCCCATTCAGTCATGAACAAGCAAGTTTGCATTTCAAACACTATTTTCAGTTAGTTTTCACACGGTAGACAAAAATGAATCACTTTTCCAGTTGCTTTTTATCAGCGTGTCCCAGTAACAAATAATCTTATAATGGTTACACTTTGCTACATTAGTGGCATTATAGGGATGTGACCAGGACCGCCATCAGAAATCGCAGGGCCCCATACAACAAAATTTCCTGGGCCCCCTGGGCTGCACCCACCGCAAGCCCCACCTACAGGTCCGCCCTCCCCACCCCACAGGTCCTCCACCACACAGTAAAAAAAACAAAATAAATATTGGTGGCTTGGGTTCCCCATAAAAAAAACATTTGTGGCCAGGGCCCCCCCCATTACAAAATATTGGTGGCTAGGACCCCACATGAGAAAAAAAAAAATTGGTTGCCTAAATTGGTGGCCAGGTCCCCTTAAACATCCATGCCTTCCCGAAGTCAGCAGCACTCAGAAAGATGGGGGCTCCGCTAATCAAGTAAGTGTGGCGTGGCAGGGCCCCCCTTACCATCGGGGCCCCCTACAACTCTCCCCCCTGTCCCCCCCTGATGGCGGCCCTGGATGTGACTAATAAATGTAACAGTTGATTTGAGTAAAGCTCAACCCAGAGATTGGGATTATGCTCCATCTAAAAACTGGCTTCTGCCTCTCCTGTGATATTAAAATGTTGTGGGGCCAGAGAAGATCTTTTAGATCTTTATATGTTTCCCAAGGGATCCATAAGGGATTCAGTCCAATACAAGGAAACGTTGGACATGACTGTATTGAAGGCAGAACTGTTGTGGCCAAGGCCTGATTATTTCTAGGGATGCGCCGAATCCACTATTTGGGATTCGGCTGAATCCTTGGTGAAAGATTTGGCCGAATACCGAACCGAATCCTAATTTGCATATGCAAATTAGGGGCAGGAAAGAAAAAAGTGGAAAACATTCTTCTCTTGTGAAGAAAAATCAACTGGTTTCCCTACCTGCCCCTTATTTACATATGCAAATTCGGATTCGGTTCAGCCAGCCACAAGGGTTTTGCCGAATCCTGGATTCGGTGCATCCCTAGTTATTTCCACTAAGCCACATGAGTTTGGAGGTGGATATTGTACAGGTATGGGACCTTTTATCCAGAATGCTTGGGACCTGGAGTTTTCCAGATAAGAGATCTTTTCCTAATTTGAATCTTCATACCTTAAAGGGGAAACAAACCCCTAATTTTAAAAAAACCTACCCCCTTACCCCACCTAGACCCCCCCCCCCAGCCTAGCTGCTACCCCGGGCAAATGCCCCTAACTTTTTACCTACACCTCGGTGCAGATTCAGGGATCAGAGTTCACGGCAGACATCTTCCGGGTCTTCGTGTCTTCTTCTGGTGCTTCGGCAATTTCGGCAGTTGTCACGAACCAGGAAATTGCTCCAACTGCGCATGCACCGCCGGTCTTGTCAGATTACCAAAGACCCAGAAAAAAGCTGCCATGAACTCTTGATACCTGAATCTGCACCAAGTGGTAAGCAAAAAGTTAGGAGCATTTTCCCAGGGTAGCAGCTAGGCTGGGGGGGGGGGGTGGGTCTATGTGGGGTAGAGAGGTAGGGTTTTTTAATAAGGGGTTTGTTTCTCCTTTCAAGGGGGTGGTTCACCGTAGTATGTTAAAAAAAATGGCTAATTCTAAGACATTTTTCTTTTCAATAGTTTTTATTTTAGTTTTAAATTTATTTGCCTTCTTCTTCTGACTTTTTCCAGCTTTCAAATGGGGGTCACTGACCCCATCTAAACAACAAATGCTCTGTAAGGCTACACATTTATTGTTATTGCTACTTTTAATTACTCATCTTTCTGATACAGGCCTCTCCTATTCATATTACAGTCTCTTATTCAAATCAATCCATGGTTGCTAGGGCAATTTGGGCTTTAGGAACCAGACTGCAAACTGGAGAGCTGCTGAATAAAGCGCTAAATAACTCAAAAAAACACATAATAAAAAATAAAAACCAATTGCAAATTGTCTCCGAATATCACTCTCTATATCATAGTAACCGTTAACTCAACGGTGAACAACCCTTTTAAGTCTACTAGAAAATCATGTAAACCCATATCATGTACATAAAGCCAATAGGCTGGTTTTGCTTCCAATAAGGATTAATTATATCTTAGGTGGGATCAAGTACAAGCTACCGTTTTATTATTACAGGGGGGAAAAAAAGAATAATTTTTAAAAAATTTTAATTATTTGATTATAGTGGAGTTTATGGGAGACAGCCATCCCGTAATTCAGAGCTTTCTATATATAAGAGTTTGGATTGAGTCATGTGAAGCCCTGAGACACCGGGCATAGCTCCCAGCATGCTGTGTAGTATCTCTATATATGAATATATCTGTGAGCAGACTGCATAGAAATAAGAGTTATTTATAAACACTGGGCAAATTTGCACCTGGCCAGTAACCCCATTCAGATGATTGCTTTCAGTGTTCAACCTACGGTAGACTGAAAAAGCTAATCACTGATTGGTTGCTATGGGTTACTGCCTAGGTGCAAAGTTTATAAATGAGCCCCTGTGTGTTTCCTGAACCCATAATTACCTAGAATTACCTGTAGGACTCAAGTGAAATCTTTTCACTAAGAGCAGCCTCAGCAGGGGGGTTGCCCGTGTGTTTGGCACTGTGGGTGTTCCTTTGCCTCCCCCCCCCACTGCACTGTTAGTCGGGGGTCTCTGAGTGCCCCTTTGTACCTGCCAGTGCCTAACCCTGTGTGACTACTGACTGCCTCCCATTCTATCCATAAGCCTGTGTTTGTCCTTTCCTGACTTGTATTTGGGATAGTGAGTGTAAAGGTGCAGTGCAATTTGCCCACGCACAGGTCTCACACACACAAAGGTCTTAGTGTAAGCCTATTAGAGAAGGAGTTCTCTGGCCGCCCCGGTTTTTCTCATGGGAACAGAGAGGGAAACAGAGCGGGGTCTTTGTGCCATAGAGAGCTGCACTGGGGGGACACAGATTAAATGTAGATGGCAGGCATGTGACACTGGCAAGTGAAAAGCCAGTCTGCTTCTGTTTCCCTGGGAACAACATGGGTGCCAGCAATGAAAGGAGCCATTGTTCTCCTAGCTTGTGATTTACATTTGGCTGCAGATGAACCATATTCCTGCCTTCCCTGACTCCTAAGGTGATATTTGGTGGGTTACACAATATACAACTGCCCACACTACGCATGCCATTGTATTATTTCTGCTGTGCCCACACCAGCAACCAATACCCTGGGCAATTTATTTTCTTTCTCACGGCTCCATATTTCTGGGATACAGCCCTCCAAACATCTATGTCCTGTCACTCAGAGAACCAAAAATAACATTGCTGTATCCAGAAAAAAGTCTGGCCATAGCCCTCCTGTAGGGTCACAATCCCTATATGACTATTGCACATTTGCTGCCCATGTTGACTGTACAATTATGGAATTGTAGGGGGTCATCACAACAACTGTTTGTTTCATATTACTAGAGAGTAAGCTCTCATGAGTAGGACTGCCATGTGTAAATCAGCAGGGGGCCCACGTGTTCTGCCTCAGCCATGTTGGTGATGTATAAGCTGTACCTTTAAGCTGGTGTTCCTTTAATGTGTTCCTTTAATGTGGGCCATGTTCCTTTAAAGGAGAATTCAATCTGTGGGGAAAAAAACACGTACCCCTCACACCAGGTATACCTTCCTCCAGGCTAACTACCCCCTGGGGAAATGCCCCATACTCCATACTTACCCCTCGGTGCAGATTCTTCCAGCGGAGTTGCAAGTATCCATCTTCCGAGTCCTCGGTAAGCTGACTGCGAGATTGGCGATTTCCATGTAATTCAGCGCATGCACAGTTGTCGCATACCGGCAAACTGCTCCAACTGCGCATGCACATAAATACCGATCTCCCAGTCAGTTTACCGAGGACGCGGAAGATGGATGCTTGCAACTCCGTTGGAAGAATCTGAGGGGTGAGTATGGGGCATTTCCCTGGGGGACTAATTAGCCTGGGGGCAGGAGGGGGGTCTACCTGGGGGGGGGGTACGGGATTTTCCCCACAGGTTGAATTCTTCTTTAAGCTGGCCATGTTCCTTTAAGATGGCCATGTTCCTTTAAACTGGACATGTTCCTTTAAGCTGGCCATGTACCTTTAAGGTGGCCATACCTCGAGGTGAGCAATATCGGGCTGATCCGATCTTTGGCCCTAGGGCCCAATGATCGGATCACAATGAGAAGAATACGGGTGGTCTGATCGAGGACCAGATTAAAGCTGCCAATGCTGCCTCATTCCGATGGGATTTTTAACCCTGCCCGATTGTGGGCCCTAGGGCCCAATGATCTGATCACAATGATAAGACTACATCGGTCTGACCGAAGGACCATCTTAAAGCTGCCGATGCAGTCCTCAATCCGATGTGATTTTTAACCCTGCTTGATCGACATCTGGGTGACTTTTGGCCAGATATTGATCAGGGAAGCCCGTCTGAGGGCCCCATACACTGCCCAATAAGATGCCGACTTAAACTGTCATCAATTTATAGTTGCTCGTGCATGGGGGCCTTTAGGGCCCTGGAATGAGTTATGTTTGTACTGCGGTTAGCAACATAACAAGGGAGAGCGTGTTTACACATGTGTGTAAATGTTTGGCCTCCAGGTATGTGAACATGTGTTGTACTTTCTTGGCTGCCATCCAGCACTGCGTCAGAGAGAGCTCCCCGGATAGGGTGCAAGATCCCAGCTCCTGAGAGTTTATTGGGTCCCCTGTATAGCGAGAAGCTTTATATGACCTGCATAGGAACCTATTTAAAGGAGTTCCTTGAGCTCATATAGACCGTTCCTTGAGCTCATATAGACCCAAGTGCTTGTATATAACTCATGGAGCCCGGACCTCATATAGACCCAAGTGCTTGTAAATAGCTCATGGGGCCCCTGAGCTCATATAGACCCCTGATTTTCTATAGCTCATGGGGCCCAGAGCTCATATAGGCCCAAGTGGTATATAACTCATAGGGCCCGGAGCTCATATAGACCCAAGTGCTTCTAAATAGCTCACAGGGCCTGGAACTCATATAGACCCAAGTGCTTGTATATAGCTCATAGGGCCCTTAGCTCATATAGACCCAAGTGCTTGCATATAACTCATAGGGCCCGGAGCTCATATAGACCCAAGTGCTCATGGGGTCCGGAGATAATTTTCCAGCTTCTGTCCACGCATAGGTACCTTACGGCTATAACTATAGTTTATTGCATTCTTCATATAGGAGCACAGGGACATACTGAGTTGCAGCTCAATGATTTTGGATTTGATAATATCTCTGCAGCATTTTAGGAGCCCGTCCTGAATACTTTTGGTTAATATAATGGAGTTGTGGCCCGAAGAAAAGGGGAACTGCAGGGAAAAGGCCTGACCCCAGACTATACTTTCCAACTGATTGCGGAACCCTTTGTGGTTTTGTGCTTTGTACTAAAAGCAGAATAAGTGGTTTATAGTAAGTGCTTTCTACTCCTTATGCACTGCACGTGGCACCTTTCTACTGTGTCTCCTGCTCACCCTATTTGTTTTACTCCCAGCAGCCTCTTGTGGCCTTTGGTTTTGTGTATTTCATATACGTAACTACTAGGGATGCACCGAATCCACTAGTTTGGATTCGGCCGAACCCCCGAATCCTTCGCGAAAGATTCAGCCGAATACCGAACCGAATCCGAACCCTAATTTGCATATGCATATTAGGGGTTGGAAGCGCAATTTTTTTTTTACTTCCTTGTTTTCTGACAAAAAGTCACGTGATTTCCCTCCATGCCCCTAATTTGCATACGCAAATTAGGATTCGGATTCGGTTCAGCCTGGCAGAAGGATTCGGCCGAATCCGAATCTTGCTGAAAAAGGCCGAATCCTGGCCGAATCCCGAACCGAATCCTGGATTCGGTGCATCCCTAATAACTACCCAGATATGGATATACTGCCTTTAGCCCAGCCTTCAGCTCTGTCAGATCATGAGAGTTGTAGTTCTACAGATTACCTGTGCCCAGTGACACCTTGTCTCCTTAGTTTGGGAGAGTATGGGGAAATTTGGGTGAATCAGGAAATGAGTGCTAAAACCATCCACGTGCATTGGGTTTGTGTAATCTTCTCCTGAGAATGTTCTTGCAGTGTTGCCTTGAAATCTTTCTGCTGTTATCCAGGGACATGCAATTGACAGAACTCTTATCTGCTGCAGCTTCTATATTTGTTCCTTGGCATCAGTTGAGCCCTGCGTCTGTATACTCCTGGCATGGGAACTATGATGTGCCCTACTGTCTGGCCAAAGATTCCTGCCAGCCTCTCGAATCAGAGCTGCACCCACGTTATTCACTCAAGGCTATTGAACGGCTTGAGACTGGGGCTAACTAGCAGGGGAAATTACCTCCCGTCCCAATGAGACCTAAATCTATCACAGCTGATCAGTAACCAGGTCTGGTAATGCATTTATTACTTCTTATTAAAGGTGGCCAAACGCTATTAGTTTTATAGTCTAATAGTCGCAAAAATGAGCGGATCCAATATGCCCACTAATTGCAGGGCGATATTGGGCAAATTCGAACTTTGTGGCCCTAGGGCCGAACAATCTGATTACAACTAATCGAACGGCCGCCAATGGGTTGTAGGTCTGCATCAACTAGATGATGAGGTTCTCTATAGAAGAAAAATCTAACCTACCCAATCGATATCGGGCCAATTTTTGGCCTAATATCAATTGGGGGGACCTGTTGTAAACCCCCACAGAGGGGCAGATAAGCTGCCAAATCAGTCTAAAGTACCAATATCTGCAGTTTTAATCTGTCCCTTCAACTGGACTTCAGTTCCTAGTATCCCAGCTATCAGTCCAGTAGGAATGTCCTCCTGGTTGAACAAGAAGGCTTTGATTCTTTGTGCTTCTGGCTGCTCTTCTTCCCATGGGCTGTCAGGGAGCAGGGTGACTTTTATTAAGAAGGGGTTGGATTTTTGGGTCATGCTACTAGTGGGGCTGCTGTAATTGGTCTATGATTTTATCCAAAGTCATTGGTCCTTTCAAGTACATGTTCTGTTTGGCTAGCCAGGCTAGAGACTTGCTAGGTTCTGGTTTGGCAAACCTGCAACTTCACCCAGACCCACCATCAAGCTTTGAGCCCCTTTGTCCCCACTTCCTTATTACCCCACATGGGGTTTTCAAAGAAGCTGACCAGACTCCCCCTACAACCTGACGGTGATATCACTTCAGGAGGGAGAGCCTATGACCATGTAGGGGTTGGCAAGTTAAGGGCCCCATCCCACCCCCTGAACATGGGGGCCTCAATGTCCCAAGCTATACCCCTATGTGCCACCCTTACCTTAAATGCCACTTGTTGGACCTTACTTTCTAGTCGCAGGGATGCTTAAATACATCTGTGCTGTTGGTCACCTTTACAAACTTGAAACTAAAACGTACATTTTGGGGCAAAACTCAGAGCTAGTGAGCGTGCCTGGATGTGAAGGCATTTGGCAGCCGAATGTTCTGCACGTGTAAATGGTTATGAGCCTGATTACATATTGTAGCTGGGAAAGCCCATGTGCTTGTGCTGGCGATTTTTGGATACCAAAGTCCCTTTATGACTCTCCCAGGTCCCTGGCACGCTGAGCCCCCTGCTAATCATTTAACAAACACTTGTTCCTATCAGATGGGCCAACTGCCAGTTGTCCTGTAACGTCACAGGCCATAAATTCATTAAGGGATCAATTCTACTGCCACTGTGAGAATGATGAGACATACTGTACTATACACACACCAGCCTGTGGCATGTAACACCGATCCGGTCATGCTGACACCCATCTAATTTGTCCCCAATTTCTGTACAATGAGCCATCTAGACCACTTTGTACTTCATTGTGCCCCCTTCCCAGAATTTATAGCAACAAAGGTCAAGTTCACCATTACAGAAAAGGCGAACATGTACTGGAATGTCCTTGCCTGCATCACACAAGCAGATAACTGTATTTCAAAGGAGAAGCCTACTAAAGACGTAACTATATACAGTGCATTATGTTTGTGCTTCTGTACCAGCCCAAGGCAACCACAACCCTTTAGCAGTAAAGATCTGTGTCTCCAAAGATGCCCCAGTAGCTCCCCATCTTCTTTTCTGCTGATTCACTGCACATGCTCTGTGCTGCTGTCACTTACTGAGCTTAGGGAGCCACTCACAATATACAGTACACATAGAATAGAAATGTCACAATATAAGGCTGATTAGTAATTAATACACATAATTACTACATGGCAGCACAGAAACCAGTGCAATTAGCATCAGAATTGAATAATCAGCAAACCTGTAGCATCAGCTTATATTACAGCCAGGGAAGATCATTGTCTGCTGGATAATTAGTGACGAGCCCTAAGCTTAGCTTCTCAACAGCCAATCAGAGCCCACTGAGCATGTGAGTGTCACAGACACTTTCCAAGATGGTGACCCCCTGTGACAAGTGTGAAGTCCTGGATCATTGCTGCTATTGACAAGCTCAAACTTTAGCCTCGTACAATAATTACTAAAGTAATAAAATGTGACATTTATATCCATATTCATATTTAGGGTTCAGTTCTCCTTTAAAAATAATGGTTATATTTAGGTTTGTGTGTATCTCTCTCTTTTAAAAGATGAAGAAACATACAATGGATAATAGTTACCCATTGCAACCAATCAGCTGCAGGTTGAACAGTGAAAGCATAATTTGGATTGGTTGCCATCGGTTACTGCCCAGTTGCAAATTTGCCCAGTGTTTATAAAAGAGCCCCACTGTGTTTTATCTTCAGGCAGTTACCACCTGCCTTCTCTCAAAAAAAACACAATGTTAAGCTCAAATATTGGCATCCCCATTCATAGCCTCCATGGGGATACAAGGAAAGAGACAGTTATTTGGGGATGTCTCCAACCAGTAGTAGAGATAAGGGTATATAGTGGAGTCCAGAGCTGTGCATTGTGGGTTCACAGACCCTAGCTAAGCCGCTGTTCCTTTGGGCTTGGTGTTTACATTGGGCAGGCATGGAGCAGGTACGTTACTATGTTTTCCTGAAGACCCAGTTAGGACTGACTGAGGGCATGGAAAGAATTCCAGTCTTGCCTGTTAACATGACGCAGTCTCTAGTAAGAGCATCGTAAATCTCAGGCTGAAAGCAGCTATTTTTGGCCATTTTCACCGTGCTTATGGCCTGAATTATTGTAAAATGCCTGACCTAGTAGGCCCTTGCACCTTTATTTGCCAATAGTCCGTACACAAGCACGCTGGACCCATAAAGATGAACATAAATATGATTTTAAAACCAAATACTTGATTCCTGTTCAGTCCACAGTGATTTTATGGGTTTTCCCTAGCCTGGGAATTTCTGATAGAATCCTGACAAATGGCTAGATTCTTTTTGGTTTGAAGCTCAGACGTTCTAAGGAGCTTGTTAGGTCAAGTCAATATAAAGTCAGTCCCCAGTTACGTACAAGATATGGTTTGTAGGGTTGCTCTTAAGTTGAATTTGTATGTAAGTTGAAACATATACATTTACTTATTAAAGGAAAACTATACCCCCCAAACAATGTAGGTCTCTATTAAAAGATACTGAGTAAAACAGCTCATGTGTAAAACCCTGCTTCATGTAAATGAACCATTATCATAATAATATACTATTTTAGTAGTATGTGCCATTGGGTAATCATAAATAGAAAATTGCCATTTTAAAAAATAAGGGCCGCCCCCTGAGATCGTAAGATTCACTGTGCACACATACAAACCACATGTAAGGTCACATGAGCCAATTAACAGACAGAGTTCTGCCTTTTGCTTCCTCACTTCTTCCTGTTACAGTTAGTGTTGTAGTATTTCTGGTCAGGTGATCTCTGAGGCAGCACAGATAGAGTCACGAAATGGTGGTTCAAGGCAAGAGATGTAAAAGGGCAATATTTATGTAAATATATTCCAGTTTGGTAAGATTCTTTAATATGTCATTCAATTTGATATAAACTATCTGTTGCTTAAGTATTCATTTTGGGGGTATAGTTTTCCTTTAAGTGCAACATAGACAGATGTCGTAACATAGTATTTATTTTAACCTTTCTGTGTTCCGCAGAAGACAAAACACAACAGAGGGGAATGGGGAAGGTGGTTTATTAAAGTTAAATGCTAATAAAGGTCAAGCAAATCACAGTATGTTATTGTAAAAGCCGTGGTGGGTAAGTCTGAGTGGTGGGTAAGTCTGAGTGGTGGGTAAGTCTGAGTGGTGTGTTTAAAGCTGGCCATAGACACAAAGATCCGATCGTACGAATCAACGTACGATCGGACTTTCCCATCTCCCGACCCTCCACTAACCATTCAGATCAAAGTCTTACCATTTCGATCAAATAAAGTAGTAAAAGAACAGATCAGCCAATGTTCTGCCCCTGACAGTAATCGTACGATAGTTATGTCTGACAAAGCTAGTGACAGTCTCCCACTGAAAATCGTACGATCGGCAATACACGCAGAGATATTATCGGCAGCTGACAGAAATTTTCTAACCCGTCCGATCGACCAAACGACTGATCTCTGCCAGACGAAAAATGTCGGGACTCTCCACACATGGTCCGAAAATCGTACGAATCCACGATTCGTACAATCGGATTGTTGCGTCTATGGCCAGCTCTGAGTTGTAAGTCTGAGGTGTGTGTAAGTCCGGTGTATGTAACTCGAGGACTCCCTGTATATAGTCATGGACTGGTTGCATTTATGCCCCAGAAAGGGCTGATCAGCTTTATTCAGTGCCCTGGTTAATCATAACATGCATTTAGGAAGAGTTGTCATGACTTGTGGTATAGTTATGGGATTCGTTATCTGGAAACCCATTACCCAGAAAGCTCCGAATTAAAGAAGGCCCGTCTCGCATTGACTCCATTATAATGAAATAAAAAATTATTTCCTTTTTCTGTGTAATAATAAAACAGTAACTTATACTTGATTACAACTAAGATATAATTAGTCCTTATTGGAAGCAAAAACAGCCTATTGGCTTTATTTAATGTTTAATTGATTTTCTAGTAGACTTAGGTAGGTATGAAGATCCAAATTGCAGAAAGATCCTTTATCCGGAAAACCACTGGTCCCAAGCATCCTTGATAACAGGTCACGTACTTGTACCAATGCTGAACAGGTAGTAAAGAACTGCAAGGGTCTAATTCAGATCCCCACAGCCCATTAACTGGACCTTCAACCCATTTCCCAATATGACCTGCAAACTCTATCTGCACCTTATCGGATATGGATTGGGAAGGTTCCATATTGTTGTTTCATACAAAGAAGAACTGGCAACTTGGCTGGTGGATGGATAGTAACCAACCTTTAGGCTAAAGGGGCCACACACTGGCTGAGGAGGCCACACACTGGCTGATAGGATCCAATTAGTAATGCATGTGTAACATGAAGTGTGACGCTCGCTGTAGTATGTTGCTGTTGTACGTAAACTAATGAACCTTCAGTTGCGTTATTTCCATTGCCTCTTTCATGTGTAAGGTAAATACTATCTACTTTATACCATCAACGATGGATTGTGTGGCTTATTGGTTTTATTGCTCAGCTTATCTCTTTTGCATTCATTATTCTATCCTGCAGTGTTGTTGCCTTATAATATAAGCAAATTATATGTCAGACCTTGCTTTTAGTTCATTAACCTTTTCTTCTATAGCTTAATCAGAATTAATGTCTACAACTGCTGTATTTTTATTTACTAAACTTACTGGTTCCACAACCCTATTGCATCAATTATCCAGGCCATCACTTTTCGCATCTTGGTCAGCCATCTTTTGTGTGTCCGTGGCACTGCACATGCTCAGTGTGTTCTGAGCAGCTGTCGAGAGGCTAAGCTTTGGTGTTGTCGGAAAGCATCAAGCAGAAAATGTCGTAGAAGCTGATGCTCCAAGACTGATTATGAAGCAATTCTTATGCAAATTGCATTGGTTTCTATGCTGCCATTCAATATGAATCTGTATTAGTTACTAATCAGCCTTTTATTGTGAATGGTATATTGTGTGTGTATATATTATTATTAACATTTATTTATATAGCGCCATCATATTTTGCAGTGCTGTGTGTATGTGTGTGTGTATATAGAGAGAGAGAGAGAGAGAGAGAGAGAGAGAGATATCTCTATATATATATATATATATATATATATAGATAGATAGATAGATAGATAGTGGTGTGCAAAACTATTTGCCCCCTTCCTGATTTCTTATTCTTTTGCATGTTTGTCACACTTAAATGTTTCTGCTCATCAAAAACCGTTAACTATTAGTCAAAGATAACATAATTGAACACAAAATGCAGTTTTTAAATGAAGGTTTACGTTATTAAGTGAGAGAAAAAACTCCAAATCTACATGGGCCTGTATGAAAAAGTGATTGCCCCCCTTGTTAAAAAATAACTTAACTGTGGTTTATCCCACCTGAGTTCAATTTCAAAGGTTATAAAGCCATTTCTAAAGCTTTGGGACTCCAGCGAACCACAGTGAGAGCCATTATCCACAAATGGCAAAAACATGGAACAGTGGTGAACCTTCCCAGGAGTGGCCGGCCGACCAAAATGACCCCAAGAGCGCAGAGACAACTCATCCGAGAGGCCACAAAAGACCCCAGGACAACATCTAAAGAACTGCAGGCCTCACTTGCCTCAATTAAGGTCAGTGTTCACGACTCCACCATAAGAAAGAGACTGGGCAAAAACGGCCTGCATGGCACATTTCCAAGGCGCAAACCACTTTTAAGCAAAAAGAACATTAAGGCTCGTCTCAATTTTGCTAAAAAACATCTCAATGATTGCCAAGACTTTTGGGAAAATACCTTGTGGACCGACGAGACAAAAGTTGAACTTTTTGGAAGGTGCGCGTCCCGTTACATCTGGCGTAAAAGTAACACAGCATTTCAGAAAAAGAACATCATACCAACAGTAAAATATGGTGGTGGTAGTGTGATGGTCTGGGCTTGTTTTTCTGCTTCAGGACCTGGAAGACTTGCTGTGATAGATGGAACCATGAATTCTACTGTCTACCAAAAAATCCTGAAGGAGAATGTCCGGCCATCTGTTCGTCAACTCAAGCTGAAGCGATCTTGGGTGCTGCAGCAGGACAATGACCCAAAACACACCAGCAAATCCACCTCTGAATGGCTGAAGAAAAACAAAATGAAGACTTTGGAGTGGCCTAGTCAAAGTCCTGACCTGAATCCTATTGAGATGTTGTGGCATGACCTTAAAAAGGCGGTTCATGCTTGAAAACCCTCAAATAAAGCTGAATTACAACAATTCTGCAAAGATGAGTGGGCCAAAATTCCTCCAGAGCGCTGTAAAAGACTCGTTGCAAGTTATCGCAAACGCTTGATTGCAGTTATTGCTGCTAAGGGGGGCCCAACCAGTTATTAGGTTCAGGGGGCAATTACTTTTTCACACATGAAAATGTAGATTTGGATTTCTTTTCTCCCTAAATAATAAAAACCCTCATTTAAAAACTGCATTTTGTGTTTACTTGTGTTATCTTTGACTAATAGTTAAATGTGTTTGATGATCAGAAACATTTTGTGTGACAAACATGCAAAAGAATAAGAAATCAGGAAGGGGGCAAATATTTTTGCACACCACGAGAGAGAGAGAGAGATATAGATAGAGAGATATATATATATATATATATAGATAGAGAGAGATATATATATATATATATAGATAGAGAGAGATATATATATATATATATATAGATAGAGAGATATATATATATATATATATATATATATAGATATATATATATATATATATATATATATATATATATATATATATATATATATATATATATATATATATATATATATATATATATAGATAGAGAGAGATATATATATATATAGATAGAGAGAGATATATATATATATAGATAGAGAGAGATATATATATATAGATAGAGAGATATATATATATATAGATAGAGAGAGATATATATAGAGATA